>DWRA01003924.1:0-11437 GCA_018250295.1 Spathilepia clonius | reverse complement strand
GAAGTAGCAAACGAGCTTGTAGTCCATCTGATAAGTTTTAAGTGGCAACAGCCACTAATGGACATCTGTAATCCACCCCAGATAAGACTATAATCCTACCTGAGGTAGACCACAGAATCGTTGCTACCCCTGAGGACTAAGTTGGAATGCCTCAGATAAATAAGTCTGCCTTACCACACCCTTCAAACCAGAAGGCAGCAGCGCTTAACACTGCTGATATTAGGCAGAAATAGGCGTGGTAGTGGTGCGCCAGAGTCGAACCACAAAGAGTTCTACCACCTTTAATTATTAAAAATCCATGAATGTGTTTGTTTATTGACACCGATGATTCGGCGCCAGTTTGGATACTCATTTTGGCAATGAAGTTCCTCATGATAATGTAGTATGCTTCTATTGTAAGATGTTCTTCGCTATATCCTCGTACATAGCTTTGACTATTTCACTCGGGTGTGCTGATGTCGGCATATACTCTTTTACTGTTTTTTAGCACGAAATACGCTACCATCAAATAATGCAACTTTGCCAACCAAGATATCTTTGCCAAAGAACCATTCATAAGCAAATTGTTGTCGTATTGAGAATATTTTAAATACATATATTTTTTTGTAAATAAACGTTTCGATATATTTATAATATTTTCAATACTATAACAATTTGTTTATAAATGGTTCTTTGGGCAAAGATGTCTTGGTTGGCAAAGTTGGCATATTTCACGGTTTTCGTGTTTCAATACTGGATATTTCCACAACACTATCCGTGTGGGTTCTGTTGACAAAACTGTGTTCGCCTTGGGAAATGTGATCTTCCCTATAGGATATAGAGAAGTTGGTTTGATTATAGGGTTATCGTGTCCTTTATTTTCCATACATGTACATCCTTAAAAATATACATATATATGTTTTCTTTGAAACACACGTAAATAATAGCAACTCAATATTATGTATAGCCATTTTATGAGCAAAACCTCTTATGACATTGTGATAAATATATAAGACTTTCACTATTACTTAGTCATAATTTAAGATGATCTTTGAGAAAACATTTTGCACCGCGTTTATTATTCGCGAATAAGATTTTCTCTCCTTTCTTACTATTCACCACGATTACATATGCAAAACTTTCTCCAGACGCATCTGATGCTTATAGAGCAACAAACTGAATATGTTGGATAAACACTGCATATGCTTACATTAACACTAACTCACGGGTGAAGGACCCGCATTGTCTGGTATTCTTGGCTACGTTCCTGCTTTTTCTTGTATCAGACGGAATATTCAGATTTATGTAGAATGTGACTTGCATTTTTAGAATTTTATCTATATTGTGACTGTTAGCAAACTGGTACCTTGTCACGGCGATTGGTGTCAGTAGCCAACTCACTATGGTACTGCTTGGCATTGGTCACACAGAAATTGGTTAGTATGAGTAAGGCTGCATAAGTAATAATGTGTGTATCATATTCAGAAACCGATAAATTGAAGAAAATCTACTGAAAGATCTTTGCATTCAACTACATCATTCTCGTCGCATAATATTTCGAAGAAATATAGTTATAAAATTATTCTTCCTCCCCAAGTTTATATCCATTCGGAAAACTTTAAATAACTTCTTTATTAGTTATACTACTGTAATTTTTAAAGTGGTAGAACCTTTTGTGGTTAGACTCCAGCGGCAGCACCGCTGCATCTATTTCTACTTAATAGAAACAGTGCTAAGCGCTGCTGTATTCTGGTTTGAAAGGTGTGGTAAGGAAGACTTATTTATCCGAGGCGTTTCAACTTTGTCATCAGGTGTAGCAACGCTTCTGTGGACGATCTCAGGTAGGATTCTAATCTTATCTGGGGTTTATCTGAGATGAGCATAGACCCGTGGGCGGCAATAGCCAGTCACCATAAGATGGACTACTCTTCTGCTACTTAAGTATAATAAAAGAATGTCTCATATGAGTTTTTACATCTATCATGAGAAATTTTCCTATTTTGATAGATATTTCAACTTCACGACCACAATATTGTAATTTAGGTTTAACATGCTTCGAACAATCCCCTACCCGCCTAACTACCCAGCTTTCTACAATTTCGCTATGTAAATATCTCAAACTAATCACACTAGATAAACAATCCGAATGGTTATACTAACTATTACTAAATAACTCCTCACTCCAAGTGCTCCGGCGGCATATTGTTTAGTTTTCTTAGCGACATAACGTAGCGCTGTTATTTTATCAAATATAACAATAACAGAAATGGAGTTGTAAGCTAGGGATGCTACGAGCGTATTCAAATTTACAAAGTAGAAGTTAAAGCACTTATAAACGACGACACGATTACGACGCGATGAAGCCACAACTATTAACTATTAATAAGCAGTATACACTTGATTAATACTTATCTATTTTTATTTAAAATGTAGAATGCAGATACAGTAGTAGTAAAACATAGAATAAGTTAAAATACACCTAAATATTTTTCAAAACCAGGCGGTGTGTTAATATTACGTTCAATTAAATATGATTGTCGCTCATGGGATATTGTGATTTACCTCGACGAAGATTGGAGTGCTAATCGAGGTAGACCATTCATGCGTTGCTACCTTGCTACCGTTGAGGACTACGTTGAAAGGTCTTGTGTCTTTATTCTGTAAGACTGTGTGTACCTATCCTTTCAAAACCACACATCATTACTTATCTTTGCATATCTTTATAAGTAACAATGACACTTGTGCCACCGGAGTGGATTGCAGGAGAATTTTGCCGCCTTAGGAATATTATTGTAAACACTAAGATTTTAGGTGTGTATTGACAATTTAGTGTAATGTTCATCTTCATCGAACCTAAAAATATATTATTATTAACATGTCGTCCTTTCTGAATAATCGTAGTCGTCACTCGTGAACAAAACAAACATAGTCTGAGTGTCACCGCATTCATAAGAAACGTGTCATAACTCGATCTTCGATTATTATTTTGCACGATACGATTTCGATATTTAAGTTGGAAATAAAAAGCTCATACCCAACTCCTTGTCTCAATAAACATCTACCGTTGTATTAACGCTGGATTCGTAACATTTGGACATGTGTCCATGGACTGTTTTGTTATCAAGTTCATTGGACAACGCTGCCTTTGTTTATAAAAGGTTTTTGTTTAGCCTACCTTTATTCGTGTAACGAATGTTTGATTTATTAGCAAGAGCCACGCGATGCCTAGATCAGGCTTGTACTAACGCCTAGTTTGCTTATAATTTTTTACCGAATTAAATTGTGGTGTTGAAAACGTATTTCATGAATATTAATTAGGCGGCCTGATTTTCGTATGGGTATTGTTTTAATTTTGGTTCGGAAATACCAAGCCTAATTAGTATAATATACATGTTTAACTCATTTAAACCCTAAGGGAATATAAAAAATACATTAATAATACTTATAGACAATAATGATGTGAAACTAAATGTAACTGATGGCAGAACCCTTTGTAGTTCGACTCCGGCGGCATCACCGTCACACTTATTTTTGCCTTATAACAGCAGTGTTAAGCTCCGCTGTGTTCTGGTTTGAAGGGTGTGGTAAGGGAGATAAACTTAACGAGGCATTCCAACTTAGTCCTCAGGGGTAGCAACGCATCTGTGGTCGACTTCAGTTGGGATTCTGGTCTTATCTAGGTTGGATCACAATTGTCCATGGGCGGCAGTTGCCACTTACCATCAGGTGGACATGCTCGTTTGCTACTGCATCATATAAAAAAAAACTGCTAAGGAACCACCTACTTTCGCATCCTTAAGTGGAAATGCCGGTGTCCAACACTGGGATAGTATAAGTTTACTATTACACTTAGTAGTTAGTGTATTTAGTGTCGTTTACAATTTTTAACCGATTTTACAAAGAAAAGGAGATCACAAACTTTAGCATTATTTTATACACCACAAATCGCTTTATAAGCGTGCACTTACTCATTAAGCCTATGTACCTTATGAGTAAAAATTCTTTGCTTATAATTTACCGACCAATGTTAAATTATAAGTATTTTCACCATTTGGATTTAATATATAAAATAATATTTTGAACTAAATTTTATCTATGCTGTATATCTATTGTAAGAACCAGCTTGAAAATTACTTTACATAAACTTACAAAATCTTAGGAAGTAAATTTTATTTGACAATAAAATACCAACTGAAATCAAGACACTATATCGTTATTTAGATCAAAGCGTAGATTGCATTATAGTAATAATCACAGTAACAACTTTACCTATTTCTGGAACAATATCGACAGCGCTTTTGAATATGTAATAAACACAATCTAAATGCAACGCACCGTCTGAATTCCTTCGGCGTAGTAAATTGTACACTAGAACCTAATCGATACACGGAAACGTAATATGAATTGATATTAGAAGTAGAAAATGCAGTTGTTAGAGTGCTTTAATGTACAGAAGAATTGTGTGCCACACGTGGTTGAATTGAATACGTGTGTCGTGGTGTATGAGTGTATCATTATACCGGCATAAGTCATATTACGTTCCACTAAGAATAGAAAATTAGATATGATCACGTGACTTACAATATCTAAGTTTTGAAATTAAATAATCATAAACACATTTTTTATAATCGCTGTGAGATATTTAATGAATAAATGCGTTGATATGTTTTATTGATGTCTGTATTAAAACATATACTCAACCAGGAATCGCCCCCAGATACTATGCGTGATTTATTGGCATTGTGCCCATTGTTTGGCCAAAGTGTATGTTTATATACTGCATAATCTTTAATTGTATTATCATGTCGTCTGTAATTATAAATTTGTACTGTAGGTAGCGTAACACAATTTTTTATAATATAGAATTAGCAAACGAGTATATAGTCCACATGATGGCAAATAGCTTCAGATGTCCACAAATGCCTCTAATCAACCCTGAATAAGATTAAATTTTTATTTGAAGTCGGCCACAGAATCTCTGAGAACTCGGTTGGTATCGCCTTGGTTAAGTATGTCTCCAGGGTAGAAATAAATGTGGCGGTGATGCCACCAAAGTCGAACCACAAAAGATTCTATGGTTTGGTCATAAAAATGACAAACAGGAATTAATATTTTTGTAAATGATGTTGCATGTATATTTTTGTGGTTATAAAATTAACTATAGGAATAATTCGAATACTACTTGAGCATCGAAGCTAACATCACATATTGAATACAAATTGTAAAGGTACAGTCCATGTAAATTCTTCCCATAAGAGCCGTTTGTCGCCAAATGATGTGACATCGATCTCATAAAAAAATTGTTGAATGATATCCATACAAGTGTTAAGAGTTGCGGTCCAAATACTAACCCTTGTGTAAGTACAGTTTTAAAATGCTCATAAACTTTGTAATCAAGGAATATTATGCGTTATTCTGAGTTAAGCTGACTTATCACTAGTTAACACTAGTTCCGTAACGCTTATTAGTTACTAAGCTTTTTACATAATGAGATGAAACAATGTAATACAATTGTTCACGGGCGGTTTTCTTCAGCTGGCGAGCGGAGAATGCATGTAATCCAATCCATTGGATTGTGGAGTCCACTCGCCGAGATTTTTCGTACTCAGGCACTATATCTAAAGCTTTTCTATCGTCTGAACGCCTCAAACAAAAATAATTTATACTTTTTCGGAAAATAAACGAGACCTTTAACTTTTTTTGATCGTCCCATTAGACCCACCAAATTGCATTGAAAAAGAAAGAAACATTTTCAAATGACTAAAGTAACTGTAAAATAAGCTGCAAGCAGGAAATACTCATCAATTGTCTTTTGAAATTGAAACTAAACAATTGCCTTACAAAAACGTGTAAAACATCTTTCTCTAACTAAATGCACGTAAAGTTTCTTACGACTGTTTAGCACCTCTATTTCTTCTTTGTTCTGTAACAAATAGAAGGTGCGTATGTCACCGCGCTTGTCTCATTAACGCGCCTACTGTAACTCGTAAACAAAATAGCTTTAACTCACACGTTGTACTGCGTTTTTTGTGCGACTTTGCGACTTTTGTACTAGGACTTACTTCAGTGTCATGTACCGCTTCAAATAAATCCTACATATTACGTTGGAATTCCTTCTGTAGGATCATGCGGCTAACATTCTTAATATCTTTTGAACACTAATATAATAAATCTGAATCAAACAAACCTAACACAAAGCTTCTATAAATGAAAACATCCATTTAATTTGTAATAGCTTATTCAATTGGATTTTTGAAACATTATTTGTCACTTAAAAAATCTCATTTTTTGTTATTTGCATAATAACTAGGAAAATCGACTAAAAATCGTAAGTCTGTCCCACCAGCATTGTTTTAGTGTATTTCTTAGGCAAATGTGATCGAGTTTGTAGCGGCGTACGCTCATTTATATGCCTTGTTTGCGGGACAGGTGTCTAATCAGCTATATCGAGGCGAATATCAATTGCGTTGCTGTGAGTTATTGCGTTGTAAGCTTTGTAGTACCGTGTACTATATCGAATTCATATTTTTGTACTCTAAATTGAAACATAATCCACAGAAGTTATAATCACATTTACTTCTTGGACAGATGTTTAATCAGCTGTACTGAGCCGAATACGCATTGCGTTGGTGTAATTTTGTGTTTTATTATTGTAAACTGAAAGGTAGGTAATCCATCTATCCATACAGTAATCAATATTCAAAGTTATATAATGAATCCAAATAAAAAATGCAAAATTGACAAATTCTAAAACCTATTCAAGAAACAGCGCTTCCCCTTCCCGTACACTAAAACAAATACCTCTCATTTTCCTTCACCATTTCTCACAGAGTGACGCAATAGAAATAATTAAATCATGTTCAGAGCACGTACAATCTATTGTTCTTAAGAGCATCGGATTGAACCTACATAACTCATTGGCATTGTCTCATGTATGGGCCCGTCCCTAAATTCTTACATAACGCATTACAAAACAAAAGGAGGGTACAATCGTGTTAGAAATTGTTTTGTGGATCGACCGTTACATTCGACATGCGATAATTTTTGGTACATTTGCATCATCAAATTCGATTGTTACATTCTTTTAGATAGTAGAACTATTTTTGGTACAACGCTATGGTACAATAGTACATATTCTATGACACAAGCAGAACTGCCACAATGTTTGCTGTGTTTGTCTATATTAGAATGTTTTAAAAATAAAATCAAATATGCCCTATATAATGTACTTGTTTTTTTTTTAACTGCGCCTTTAAATAAATCGCAATTGTCAGTAAGCTGGGTGAACTATTTTTAGGAAGTACGAGTAACCTTATCTAGAGCTGGGATTGGATGTCCATGCATTGCAATGATTATTTTGATACAAGTATTAGTGTTAGTGATTGGGACCTTATCCCTGATTGGTAAATTCCACATGGGAGGTCCATGCTACTATCCAAAATTTACATAGTATTAAAGCTTTTACTTTTACCACTACTTGCAGTAATTTAAAGTCACATAAATAAATATCGTGAAGTAATATAAATAAATGAATTTAAATGCTAATGTATTCAAAAGGAAGGCATAAAATAGTTTGAAGCGTACCTACTGCTAAAGCAAAATCGGAAAGGAATAAAATACTTTGTTTGTCACGAGACATTTTTATCTAGTCGTCCAATACTAACGGCTAGGATATTTTCTTTTGAAAATATATAAACCTATTCGAAGTGATGCTAAACATGAAAGATTTTTTAACAGTAACAAAAATCAAATAAGATCTGTAAATATCTTTTATATTTTATCTTAGTCATCTTTAAGTGACTTTGTGTGTGTGTTTTTTTGAGTACTTGATTTCTTCCCGACGTAAAACCTTTGATGCCTGACTCGTTCTAGATCGATCGCTTTTTGACAAATGCTTCGTTTTCTGCTACAAGTACTCTTCTCATCCCCAAAGTGTAACCTTAGAATTGTTGGGATTAAAGATCATTTTATCCTGAAAAGAATTTGTTACAGTGATTATGGTTCTTACATGATAACTTAAATTTAGATATTTGCCCATAAGTAGATTTTACGATCTAAAAGTTTTTTGGAGAAAACTCTATGCTCCTTGCTCGAATAATTTTGGAATCTTTACTTACTAGATAATCAACCTCTAGTCACAAGTTCTTACTTTCCCATAGTTACAATGACTTTAGCTCCGTTTAAAAGATCATCGCATATGCTGAATGTTCTTATTCTATAGCTGTAGCCCTCGTCTGTTCTAGAATGTTCCTTTTTTAACGTTTTCTTGGTTCTTACTAACTTCATCTATCCTCCTTCCTTTCATAATGCATCATTGCATTGCTTATCATATTCAGAGTTTGATACAAAAATTGTACTCATGTTTCAATGCAATCGATGGGTACGAACTAAAATAAGTAGAGACAACATTTTTATCTGCCATATCTAAAGCCTACTGGACGGCGGGCGCAAGCTATATATGGAGCTAATCTGATCTCAAAGAAACGATCTAGATCAGACGACTCAATCGCACGAGCATTACTGGGTTCAAAGATGTTGGGTTGGTTTGAGCTATAAGCGACAGCGGGTGTATTAGTTGCATGACATTATTCTTTATGTGATATTATAAATAGTACGGTAAAGTTATGATATTGGTGGAATAACCTACAAATTATTTTGTTTGATAATTTCGTAAAAAATGTAACCAAATATACCTTCTACTGATTCACTATGTAACAAATCAACCAAATCGGTGTTTAATCGGTTTTTATTTTATTTTTTTCGTTTTGTTAAGTTTTAGCCATATCATGGTTTAATTAAGTTTCTATGACCCGTCAGTATTTTCCTCTAAACAAATATTGACACATTTTGTTTGTTGACGTATCGGTCATGGACGGTACATAACAATAGCTGATGCCTAAAGGAAAAAAGTATCATAGCTTACATCTTTTTGAAAGGATATTCCTACCTACAGATAACAGAAATATGTAAGATACATAACAGTTCCAGAAATTCCTTAAGTAGTCATACATCTGTGAACAATTTTGGTGTCCTCTCAATTCATGTCAATATTATCATCCTGTTATAAGAATACTATTCTATTGAATTTTGTGAGAACTGCACTTTCATGTACCATTTTCTTTGTAAAAGCCGCAACCCTATAACTTGCACCATACCCAACGAATCGTTACCGCCGCCCACAAACAAGAGCTCGCAAGTAGTTACCAGCGAAATGTCTTCTTCAACGCACGATGGCTGTGCTCACGCCTTTGTTTTGCATTGTTATGGCAGATGAGTGGGCTCATCAGATATGGGTGATACAGTTTAATATGCGCGTGAGTGGCTTGAGGAGATAAGACGATTTTTTATTAATGCTTAGTAATGATAATAGAACAATAACGGTTTTTACAGTCAGCCCCGAATAGGATTTCGTGTCGTGACAGACACCCAGACTCAGGCCAGAAATTTTAATTGCAGCCTTTCTCGGTGGGTTCGAATTCTAAATAATATAAAAGTAAGACTGGCAGAGCTTAATTCAGTTTTGTTATTATAGATTTTAGCTAGACTGAAATGACTGTTCAGGGAGAGTACAAAAAAGTACCTATTATTTACAGTGTTGCCAATACGTAACTAACGAACAAAACGCCCGCGCGTGCTAGCAACACTGGCTCGAACCGAAGTAAACAACTGTAAGAGGCTTAGCGTCAGCTGAACCGGCTGCCCTTTGTGCTGTGAACAGCTTAGCGTTGCATTCTTGGAGAACTTATTTACGTAGGTCTTAAATACTGCACGAGTACTTGGGGTCGTTAAATGTTCCTTTTTAGAGGGCCACCAGCTTCAAAACAATTTTTCGTGGTTTTATACTGGAAACACCACTACTTTTCTCATAATATGGAAGTAGGAAATAAGCGAGCGATTCAGTTTACGATAAGTACCGCCTATGGACCTATTTGTAATTAAACACTAATAGGGAGACTTACTCTAAGATCAACCACGGAAGTGTCCTTGTCTCTGAAGACTAAGACTACTTATCTTGTAATTATAATTTAAGATTATTTTTGCTTACATTATCATCAAACATCAAAGGTAAGTTTACAAATATTCTGTGCCACTTTCATAATCCTTTCATTCTGATTCATGTTCTTTTTCTTAATCATGCTTGTAATTAATGTACATATTTAAGCCTGCTTCAATGTCTTGTTTGACCAGATGACAAGTTTCTGATGAGGTTGACAGAAAAAATATGGCTGTAATTAGCATTTAATTGCGTTCCAGCCTAGACTTCGAATTGATGCCCTTTTTAGGACAGGATCGATGAATATTTAAACAGTTCACATTGTAAATCATTTCTGTGTCGTCTTGTTTAATACTTTTTTCACGTGATTCATCGAATATTTTATAGGAACGAGTTGTAATAATTGGTCTTCTTATAAGTACATCTATGCAGAAATCATTAAAAACGTGCACAATTTTAATTGACTTATTATCCTTATACATTCGTTGGTACATCTGTTAGTGATCCTGTAACTTCATAACTTCGTAAGACGTAATATACAGAGGTTATGTTTACTCGAAATATGAAGTTATTTGTGAAGTTATAATGTCATGTACATAGTTATACTACTATCAAGTAGGAAGCACTAAAGTCAAAATATCAAAATTTCAAAATTCTATATTTTACGAACTACATTAAATTATAATCCAAAACAAATGCTCATGAATTAATCATTCCTAAATCAAAATTACTTTACTTGAAGGCACCAAAGAATCACCGCAAAAAGTATGTTTAGCGAAATTGTGTAAACTTGTAATATTCGCTTAGCTCAAGTAAATACCTAAGAATTCGAGGCACATTAAATGCCAAATTTACAATATCGAACAACTGCCGGTGTTATGTACAATCGAAGTAAACTTACGGTCCAGATAAAGTAAACAAGAGACGTATTTTATCCACAATAACATTTAGGTGGCCGCATTCCTACTACCGATTGTGGTGCATAGCGTATAATCAATTTGCAAACACCGGTTGCCGACGTAGGCTTCAAATTATCTTTGCAGAGACTTGTGGTGCAATTTACAAGCGGTAGCGATCTAAGTTGTGAATATCAATCAAACCAACCAAATCAATAAAAGCAATCTACAGTAAATTTGTAAAACTGACATACATTTATATTGAAGTTTACCCAACATGAGAAAGTAACAGCGGAGTTCTAATAATACGCGTAAATAATGAAAGTATTTCAAAAGGTAAGGTAAGGTAGGTAATTATTTGTTATTCAAATAATTATAACATCCAAGTACAGACATAATAGATATAACTGGTTATGTGGTATCACAATTCCGGGCTGGAATATGATAAACTGTAGGTTTTTTTTTATACATTGGAGTAGCAAACGAACATACAGTCCACCTGATGGTAAGTGGCAACTGCCGCCCATGTACACTTGTGATCCACCCCAGATAAGACTAGAATCCCAAC
>DWRA01003923.1:0-11443 GCA_018250295.1 Spathilepia clonius | reverse complement strand
GATCACATATGCGTTACTACCCCTGAGGACTAAGTTGGAATACCTCGTTAAGTTTATCTCCCTTACCACAGCCTTCAAACCGGAAGACAGCAGCGCTTAACACTGCTGTTATTAGGCAGAAAAAAGTGTGGCGGTGGAGCCGCCGGAGTCGAACTAAAAAGGGTTCTACCACCTTTGTAGTGATGTACTTATTATTACATTTCGAGTACTTAGATACAAATCAAAAATCATATGCGACTAAACTGCGATGCATAAATACAATTGATTTATTCGTTCGCTCTCTCTTGCTTCCAATGAAGACCCTTACAGACTTTGATTGGTCTGTCTTTATGACAATATAAGATCACAATGCACTTTGATCTTTAAATGAGTTCTTTAACTGGATCGTATCATCGTCCATTTTATTCTTATGGATATGTGGGAAGTTAAGAAAGTTAGCTATGCTCAACAAAAACGAGAAATTTTTAGTACTTATTATCGAGTACTTTTGATCAACATTTAGAATTTTTTTACTAACTACTACTGACATATTTAATATGTTGCAGAAATTAAAGAGGTTCATAGGAAGTTTTCAAACACCTAAATCATTAAAATTTACTAAGATTAAGTACATCAAATATTTTCAGACATTGTCAGATATTTTCTAAAAATATCTGACGTACTTAATCTTAGTAAGTTTTAATGATTTAGGTGTTTGAAAACTTCCTATGAAACCCGACTATACCAATTGACAATACTACCGTGAAGTTACTAACTTATGTTTTATCCTTATCAGCGAATCGTGCTTACCGTGTTGTCCTAACAGTAGGTCTAGCATGTGCTAAGTTCGCGGACGTACAGTTGTCGACATAAATCAGGAGCACGCGATAACGTCGCGATCGCTATGTCGCGCTGTTGCTGCGACGGAAACTGTCGTGCGTCGTTTTACCGCTAGAGATCGTTGCGTCTATCTAGTCCTAGAGATTCGTAGATACTATTTCGAAAGCTTTATAAAGTAAGAATTGTACGTGAGAAATTATTTCACCAAATGCTATTGGCAATTGGTTCTAGATTGGACTGGTTGTTGTGGGAAATTCGTCAAACCACTATTCTTTCTGTACAGTTCTTTTTTTCATAATATAGAAGTAACCAGCAAACATGCACTCCATGAACATCTATAATCGACTCAAATAAGAACCGACGTGGGTCACAAATCCGTTCCTACCTCTGCGGACGAAGTTGGAACACCTCGGATATGTACCTCACCTTTTGTGGGTGTGGCAGCACCCGCAAAAGCAGACCACAGAAGCAGTTAACACAGCTGTTAATAGATAGAAATAGGTTGTATATAATATTTATAAATTTGTGTCTTTCGTAATTCCTCCACACAGATACGTAACTTACCTTTCAAAATATTGTATACCTAGTAAATTATGGTTTTAGCGGACACGTTGCCGTTAAGTCTGAAGATATAAAACTCAACACTCTCAAATACATATGTGCACACTCGTTTCCTTATTTCCTACTTTATAGATAGGTACTCATTCGTATCTATAATATGCATATACATTTGTTCACCTGAAATATCAATTTCAATACTTTTAATGTGTTTCAGATTTCCGAAATATTCATAATAAGATATTCAGCCTTATATATAAGCTCTTCGCTTGTAAACGACTTCATTAATTCATTCTTTGACCAAAAGCATGCAAGCATTTTTCCATAAGAGATGTTACAATTTAATATAATTTTAAAATAAACACATAGCGCCCATAATGCGAATATGTACATACATACAATAATAGACAATTAAATTGCTCTAACGTTAGCGCGACCATCGACAAATTGTACCGTGTTTATAGTTTGACACACTCAAGACAGCAGAAGGCCACTCGAAGCCATCTTATTGCCTCTTCACACGTTTCGCCTTTGGTCCGAACAACCCATTTAACCCTTCAATTGTAAGGAGACACGTGACAAAAGGTGTAGCTTAAGTATCACAAGTAAGGTCGAGACGTTGCTCAATACCTCTTTGGGCTCGAGACTTTACATGGCAAAACTTAGTGTAAGTATCAAAACCCTACATTCCTGTTTATGTTGAAAATTAACTCATATCAACAATAATTTTAAATTTTACCAGGTTTCATTGTTACTAAGTTCCAGTATATAGTAAGTACTTCTTAGGAATTGACTGAACTTGAACTGTATGATGTAATATAGTTTATCATTATTTTTGTCAGTCATTCTTGTTTATAACAATAAAATATAATATTTACATGCAATATATATAACTATGTAGGTCTGTGTACAAAATTGCGATGTCATGATAAGTAAGTGAAATTTCATTACAGTATTGACATGAACTGTTAAACCATAAAATTATGTTTAATGTCCATCTTCATCTCTCAAAAACCCTATCAAGTGTTTGATTGGTAACGCGTCTTGTTCATTCCATCAACTTATTCTCGAGCCAAACTTCTCATTTATACGTTCATTACGAAACAGTTTACGCGTGCGATAACTAGCACGCCATAGGCATATGTTTGAATTATCTGTATTAGTTGGACAATATTGTACAACAAAATGCGGCCTCCAGCACAGGTTATCTAAGTTCATTCAAACATTACATGACCGACGGATACTCTTATCGATATTTAATCGGGCCAATATTGCCAATTTAATATATACCCCATTATGGTTGAGAGAGACATCGGTTGGGGGTTACTCAGAAAATGAACGGAGGCACGCGATCCACCCTGTATTCAATTTCATAGAAAAACTTATTTTATGTCAGCGAGGTTGCCCGCTCACGAAAAGCACAGAATTGATCACCAAATGACAAAGAGTAATCGCCGATTTTTCGTAAACGCCTAGCTGTTCATACCTTTGCGGGAACTGCTTCGAAGAGACGTTTTTTACCGAACAAACATTCGTTCTCTATATTTTAGTCCTCGGAGGATAAAGTATCAAAAAATCTGTCACTAAGAGTCTGTTTGTCTGTCTGTCAGATGTACCAATTCTATTAGTAGAAAATTTAAAACTATTGTAATATAAAACTAATGGATAAAAAATAATATTGGAAATTTTATTGAAGGAAACTCGGACTGATTATTACTTCATTACAAGAAATTAAAATTAATAAATGTTATATAATATATTATTACTGTATTTATAGATTTCAAATACTATTGGCCAAATATTCAAAACATATCTTACTCGACCACAAACTTTTAATAGATCTTGTTTCAGAATATCAGTTCTTTTAAAGTTATTATTATAAAAAAATATAGTAAAATGTCTCGAAATAGTAAAGAAATTCAAACAGGCGAATAATTTTGTTACTGAAAATAAATAATCTTTGTCCTGTGTGCGCACGGCGGTCTACATATAGTTTCTCAAATAAGAGTTTGTTTCAAACGGAACAAATCAGACATTTGCATGACAGTTATAATTTATCGAAAGTTATAACTCAGCGAATAGTTTTGTGTAAATTGTTTCTATAATCAACATATAAGTGTATGAGATATAAAGAAGGTGATGCAGTTGAGATAGCGCTTTTTTTGAAAGTGAAATATTTAAATCTAATTTGTAAATAAATAATAAATAGTCTTTATAGATAACACTACTGTTGGAAGTTAAATTTACATGGAGAATCCTATGATTTGAAAGTTAAAGTCTCATAATTACGCATTAACTGCATTCAAAGTTTCTGATAATTTACAACGTGAAGCCTCAAACGGTCAAAAGGAATTAAAAAAAAACGTTCCTTTGAATTTATACTAAAATGTGTTTAGTATTAAATAATTTATTAATCTTTTTCAATGCAATATACGTACACTTGCAATAGATACCGATTGCAGACGTCTTCCTGTACTGAAATAGATAGTCAAGAACCTCTTAAATCATTAATGCAGTGAGGTGAGGCGCCAATAGGTCGTAATGTATGGGCTAATTCCGGATTGTAATTACAAATGTGCGCTTACCATAAGTGTATGGCGAACACCTTGATCAGGAAGCGAATAACATTGCGTTTATTTATGAACTAACTTTAATGTTATTATCATTCGTAAGAACTAATATGTTTTTCCGGACAGACTGACTTTTGAAAGGGTAGAGCCTTTTTTGGTTCAACTCTGGTACCACCACCGCTCAGATATGAGTGCTTAATAACAACCATCCCTACATGAGAGGACCACTTACCGTCAGATTGATTACATGGTCGTTTGCCACTTTAATCATGTAAAAAGACAACGCGCAATTTAAGCTAAGTGACTTCAAATGCATAAAATTTTGTACAGGATTTTCTTTTATAACGAAATTGTCTCTAAGAACAGTTTTTGGCAATAAATTCCATAAAGAGTGAAATATGGGGATGAACATGTGTATTTATATTAATTTTCGTTTCAATTTTAAAGAAATTTTTTGGTGTATAATCAAGAAATTCTTAAATATAAACAATAGCAATTTACTTTCTAATGACGATATTAATATTAATATAACATTAATATCGTATTATATTCCTATTTTAGTTACAAAAATAAAGAAGGTACGAGAGATAAAAACGTTACATAATTATTATACAATTTTATTACATGTTACATCGATAATATTCGCTACAAAACCTAAAGAGACCCTTAAACTTTCACTTAAAATTCGAAACTACTTACACCGTTATACATTATATTAATTTCCGACCACGGCATTGCATATTCATGATGCACATAGAATAGATGCTCTTTTATCAGGTCATTAACTTTCCGATACTTAACATGGTATAGTTCGCTTACGTGAACTACTGTGGTCGTATAGCTTTCGCTGTAACCCTTTATGACCTACTTTTAGGGTGTTTTCCCACTCAAGATGTGCGAGGTACCTTAGCTATGGATGTTTGTCAAAGCTAACACTAAGATTTTTTGATTTTCATTGAATAAATTTGCATTGAATAGATTTCAATAAATCCTTCTGGTGGACTCAATACACGTCAGTAACTTAAATACCTGGTAAATCTTAGGTCGAAAAACATCCTTAGACACGCTTTTCTCCCCAGAAATAGACGAAGCATCGTATACCTACATCGACAAGTTCTAATGCAAAAGGTTCTAATTTCGTTCTATAACTTGATTAATAAATGTTTTAAAGGAAACAATAGAGAATAATATATCCTAACGGCGTAATCATGTTACGTTATAACACTTCTGATATCAAAAATAATTTTATAGAATTTACTCTGCAAATTTTCGTCTTTAGTGTAGTATAGTTTTTCATTTCTATAAATTATTACCGTGGACGTAAATTATACTTATCAGGGTGGACTGTGGTAAATCTGGGTGGCCAACTTAAAAATAAAGTTGTTTTTAGTTAGAAAGTAGGTAAAATAAAGTGCACTTTACTCAAGTGCACTTTATTTTAAAAATGACACTTCCCAGAATTTGTTCCTTATAAGCAACAATATCTTTTCAACATTTCAATAGATCTCGAGATCAAATAAAATAAAAATCACAAGACTTATTTTCAAGATGGCAGCGAAGGTCCATCCCGAAAACTGGAATGCATGATGATGTCTTTTACTAAAGTAAAATAAAAATACATCCTAAATAAAATTCTCGGTTCGATGCTATGTTTACTGTACTATCAAAAGATTATACAAACAATGAAGATGGACGTTGACGGGTCAGTGGCGACATGTTTATATACGGGCTGTGTGTAACAGGCCGTATGTAAAATGTGTGTTCCCTCATACTAACCGCACATGTGCTGTGATATGTTAAACTATGTCCCATAAGAATTTGAACAGCACGCAACCATTAATTGAACTCCATTGCAAGGCAGTTAAACATATAACAAAGTTATGTGGCGTCGAAGCGTGTCTATCGTAACTGACTGATGTACGGACGTATATTTATGGATTACGATATAATATTCTGATGTCCCTTACACCGGCATCACAATGAAACAAACTAAACTAATAAATAACTTCCATATGCATAAGTATATGGAAAAAAATAAAAGACTTCCAATAGATAACTACATTTTCACTAAGCCCTTAAGATATACGCGTGGTTCCACCACATCCAACATGCAGTTATGAACAAAATTCGTGCTGTCCGTATTAATATCGACTGCAAGCGTGCAGTCCGTCTGAAGGTGCTTTAAGAGCACATTTACGACATCCAATAAGATATCACTAATTTGGTGATACTTATACAATTTTAAAAATAGTGATACTCGTAATATCATATTTATCACTTCAACATTCCTATATTTATTTTTCCTATATTTTGTGTATCTAAATATCAGATGGATAAATGGATATCAACCTTTTATGGGCCGATGCCCGTCGAATAGCTAAAACTACCAACTCAATGGTTCTATATCGATCAAGGGCATTGATCATCGATCTACCCATAGTTGTGGTAGCACTCTTACAGAGATTACGAGACATTTTAAAGACCTTTTCGAAGGCTTTGTAAAGTTATACCTGTAACTGCAAGGTGAAAGGGGTGGCTTTGACACCTGCATATTACATTAGTTCTAATGCAATAGCCTAGTAGGGTGCGACGGGCTGTAAAATTGTTTTAAACTCCATTGTAAAGTGGTGAATGTGCAAGTACCTAACGAGTTTAATACGTAACATTTTCAATTACTTATTTTTACTTTTATTTTTGTTATTGTACAATATCTTTATTAAACAAATGCACAAATCATGTTAAAAATAATTACAAATCAATTAAAAAAAAAGAAATACATTAAACTACTTTTATTTTAAATACATACGATCTTAGTCTGTAAAATATTTTCAAAATTATGATAGTAGAAAAAGTAATGTTTTATGATAGTAATAACTAAAAATCTAGAAGATACGCGATAATTTACCTTAAATTCCACAAAAAAAAACAAATTGGTATCGTTCTACATGTGTGTATGCCTGTATTTATGTCTTCGATAACACATACATACATACACGAGCCGTACCTGTAACCTGACATATATATAGAAAAATATGACATTGTCTGGCTCGGTACGTTCAATGTCTGTAGACATAAATGTGGCCTATAACAGACAGGACAGAGCAATCACGCGGAGGGACTACGTAGATTAAGAGTATATTGTCGCCGACAGCCCAATGAAGTCTTGGCGCCAATCAAATTACTGAATTTAGAATGATGCAAACATTTTAAATCTAAAGCTATTAAATCGCTCCAAGGCTTTTCTCTGAACTAGTTTAATTGATGACTGGTATATTGTCCTCAGTGTAATATTTCGCGACACTAGTTGGCATGTGTTGATGAAAATAAATTGAAGTTAAGTCATAAGAATTTACGTTTACTGTAATTGTATTGCATCAAATTACTCGTGGAGCTACCTTCTGAAGCAATTTAGGAATGACGCACAGGGTCAGGTGCAACAGAACGAAGACATAAGATCTAATAAACATTAATTCAAAGAATTAAGCTGTCGCTGTAAAGTTGCGACAATCGGTATACTGACTTCCTTTTAATTTATAATTAGCAAGCCATAATTAAATTGTAATACGCTCCGGAAATTGTAATACTCCCGGTCTGATTCGGAATGGGTTGCGGGTTAGAGTTCTGCCATCAAGTGGACTACACGGTCATTGGCTACTTGTAATATATAACAGGACCGAAAAACTGCTATTAATGTCTACATTACTACACTACACTACAAATTATTTTTATTCATGTTTTTCTTTTTTTAAACATATCCTCTACTCGTATAGTATTGTGGTATTGTTTTGGTTTATTTTTATTTGTATCTAATATTACTTGTAATTGTACGTTGTGCAAAAGTCCTTTTTTCTTTTTTACTGTACGGTGATCAATTTTCTTAACTTTACATAGGTAGGTGAACAGTACGTTAATGCTTTAGAACGTTTGGTGTGCAAAACTCATCATCATAAAACTTATCTGTATAAATAATCTCACTGTACGCTGCTCGATTAATTATTGTGGCCAAAATGAAAAATTATGTATTGTAGAAATAATTTTTATATTTAATTCTAATACGTTTAATTTTAGTAGAAAAAATAAATATATTGTGATTTTCAACACTTAATTTTATGCCAATGCTTACTTCTTACTATCAATCGTACTACGACGAATTCCCTGAAGTAATTTTCAATACAATAAATACGTATCTTTCGAAATATATGGCCAGTTTTCGTTAAGGAAAACGTTTGCTATTAGGAACAAATCCTCGTTATATAGGTGCCTAATTGCAACTCTTGAAAATCTAACCGTTTACAGATGTGCGCTACATATTTTCACTCACGGCAACCATAATTTGAACGGATAAAAAACAAATTACTATAATTTTCCAGAATACATAGAAATTAAGAAAGAAGACTAATATAAAATTGATGTACAAATATGAAATATACGGCTATGAATATTATACTGTACAGTTCAAAAATATTTTTCTGGAACTTTGTACCAATTCTACTCGATGTACGTTTTCAATCAATTTCTCCAATATAGGCACGGGTCTTAGAATAAAAAAGGTTTAGGTCGTAGTCATCCATAAGTCCTTTCAGACATATATACATCTTTGCTGTTTTTACTGTCACCCTTAGACGGACTTAACAACAAAAGAAGTATGTATTAAACACAGATCTTTACTTACGCCAGTTCATATTTCCGTCCATAGTAAATGACATTTTAAGATACATTTTAATTGCCATATAATAGTATCCGACGTCTTAAATAAGGCTCTAGGCCTTTATAAACGCAAGGTATTTGGATTTGGCTGCGAATTGTAAAAATAATACAATTCAACTTTCTGTCGAAATTCAGACAAACAGTCCAATCGTAAAATGCTGGTATGGCCACTTCGCTCCGTGTATTATTAGCCGATGGTACTTGTATGCTGGATTGCATGTCCACTTAGCCAGCCTACATTGATAAACAAATCATACTGAGCACGAGTGGCGAGCGAGAGAAACAGTACTACCAATATTTCACACTTGGGAATCTTCGTATTACTCATGTTGTTTTTCAAATGGATATGGCATATTGATCAATTATTTATAGTTGTAAGTATACTGGACAATTATAGAAAGTTCCTTCGCAACATCGTATTTTTTGAAGGTTGAACTTTTGTGATTCTGCTCCGGCAGTACCACCGCCGTACCTATTTCTGTCTTATAACAATATTGTAAGCTCCGTTACGTTTTTATGAGAGTTTGGCATGAGAGACGTACTTATCTGAGACATCCAACATACTCCTTAGGTGTAGCAACGCATCTGTGGTTGACCTCAGGTAGGATTTTAAAGTTAATTGAGGTAAAGAGTTGTTTATTTTCTCTGTGACGCGAATTATTGGTCTCTCAACCATTAAAGAACCAATAAAGTCTACTAAAGGACGTAGGCTTCTCCAAAAATAGTTCTCGCCATATTGATATTGTAGCGCATTAATCTATTCATAGGTTTAATCTCATAGTAACTCCCATCATCGCAGTAGAAGCGAAAAATGAGCTTTATATATAAAAAAATGCTCTCTTTTTATCTTCACAAAACTTGAAAGGTGAATAGACGACTTAAAATGATTACACAATATTGCGTTTCTATTTTAAATATACCCAAATACTTTAATACAGAAGTTACTTTTATTTACTCTCCTAATCATTAATGTTAGTCTGAACCACATGAACGTAACCAGATTTAACTAGTAACTAGTAGAACTAACTAGTAACCGGGTTAAAAAACATTTAAATCCACGCATATCTTGCAGCGTAAAAGACTACACCATCAATGAAACTGAATTTTATGCTTTGTCAATAAATCAACACATTTAAGATTACAACGCGTTGACAACAGATGGCGCTATGCGCAATGGAAGGTTTTAGGCAACAGGTCCCGTAATGGTAACAATGATCGAGAGACTTCCAGCAAATCACTGTGCTTAGACATCTGGATGGATTCTGTAATGTAATATTGTGATGTAAAAAACTATTCTCTTGTTAAGTTTGACGACTGTGATGGCGAAAGCCGATCAAACTTTCTTTTCTCAAAAAATATCGTCACGTTTAAATCGCAAAGCAAAAGACTAATAATGCCTTAGCATCGTTTAAGCCCACAACAAATAGAGCATATTTGTAACAGTTCCTTGTGTAGCATTCGTTTTTTCGGTGACTGTAACGATTACACTGTGTGTGTGAAATTACCTTACGTGACGCTAGAAATGACTGCACAGTGAAAACGTGTTTAGCTACAAATAAATTGTAAAAGAAGCCAATGTCAGTTAAATAAATCTTACTCAATAAATTACGATATCAATATGTACAGTTCAAACAAATTTTAAATTTCGTTTTATATGAGTCGTAAATTCGCTCGGAATTATGGAAAACGCAAATCAGAGAAACGTAAACAGTGAAGGGTCGATCATACATGTTTGTAGCCGAACAAATGCGGGAGCTACGACAGCGTCGAAAGGAGAATAACGTTTTCACGAAAAATTTCAACATGGACCTGAACTGTTCCTTTATTATTTTTTGCCATTAATATTATTTGTGCAAGTATTTCCGTTAAGGTAATAAAAGTGTGCTTATCTGTACAAAAGACACTTTCTCCTCCTGTTTTACACTATATGTACAAGACACCTTCCTGACGCCAATAAATAAGATGATCACTATGATGGTATGGCCACTAACGGAGGTAAAAGAAGTTCAAGGAGCAAGGAGTGGTTGACAGTATAAGCTATCTTACCTGGACATCCTTCTTCGTCGGTGTTGTCGTAGCAGTCCCGTGCACCATCGCAGCGCTTATTGAAGGGCACGCACCTCGTCTCGTCGCATTTGAACTCGCCAGATGCACACGCTGTAAACATCGCACGTTTTAACTGCAGTCATTAGCTTCATCTCGATACATTATAGTACTATATGTATATATTGCATGTTTAGAATAATATTGTCGTAATGACAAATACCATACACTCGAGAAAAATATATTTTAATCAGGCGCGTTGCCTTCAATCCCTTCTCAGAGGCAGAACTTATGTAGCGCTTTTCTTCAGCTTCCGCACGCGGACGTAAAACTATATAGCATTAGCTATAGGATAATTATTAAATTTCCGGAAAAAAGGTTTAAATCGATTGTCAAATTAAATTTATGTGATAAAACATATTACAGTGTAAATTACTAATTAAATGATAAATACGCGTGGTGTAACGTGACTCCACCTCCACAATAAATTATTATTTTAGAGTACCCGATGTAAATAAATATATATTTTAATCTGTTTTAAAAGATGCAACATGTGCACACGAATGGAGTTTCTTGCGCCGCTTTTTCTCTATAGAGAAACATTTTCCGAAGCGGTGGTAGCTTGTTGACGTTCAAAAAGAGTTCTGTGTAAACCTTTGATTAAATGATTTTTTATTTTGATTTTGATATTGCTAGTCTAAATAATTACATTTTTCACCAACGACAAATAAGGCAATGCCTAAGTA
>DWRA01003922.1:0-11444 GCA_018250295.1 Spathilepia clonius | reverse complement strand
AAAGCAAACTTGCAGTCCACCTGATGTAAATGGTCACTGCGGCCCTTGAATATCAGCGACTTTATATACACCAGGTTCTACCTAAAACTAAAACCGATTACTGATGCGTTGCTGTTCCTGCGGTCCCCTGAAACTTACCATCGACTTGCATAACTACTTCACGCGAAAAATAGCGTATAATAAAAGAATCTTCAAGCCCGGATATGGTGATAGTATCATTTCATATTAGCTCTACCTTTCAAAATCCAAAAATAATAATGAACCTACTCAAAAGATCTACTTTATGGATAGGATATGTCATAGCAAAGAATAAAGAATAATTTTATTCTGACAAATGTAAAGATCCTTTGGGAATGTGGGTAATTAGGATTAGTATAGATCATACAAAAGAGGTGAATAGAAACTGAACTTAATGTGCAAAGAAGGTATATCAAAGGGATTTAATATATATGGGTCTAAAAGCCCATATCAGATCTGCTCTATTGTTATATAAAAACTTTCATCCTGATTCATATTGATACCATCTTGACCTGATTGAGCTATATGATTTTAGACTGATATTACCGCGGAATTTTAATCTTCTATCTATCTACCTATGTCTATTCTTCTATACCTTCTATCCATCTGCTATATATATAATAAAACAGTAGAAAAATTCAATTCTGTACATTGAATAAATCCTACAAAAAGAGTCCCTCATACATGTAATACAAGCCAAAATAATTAATTTTGCAATCTTTGTCTGTTTCTCTGCTGTCCGACATTCACGCAAAAACTACTGAACAGACGCAAGAAAATTACAAACCGTTCATTTTCATCAATACAGTTTTAGACTTGTAGAACGACAAAGGAATAAATACCGACTTTATGAGTAGCAATTAAAATAGTGAATAATACACGTATGGTTAAAATCATATTCTATACTTTCTGCTTTTAACGTGGGGGAGTGATAAATGGGTTCTCCCCATTTCAAATCAAACGCTAAGCATTGTGAGCACTGGACTAACGGACAATCGCCATACATGACGTGACCTGCGGATATAACACACACCGCCGGAATGTTTAATGAGCATTTTTTGAAAAATACTGAAGTTTAGAATTTTCTTAAAATTTATTTAACGATCTCATGCTTGTTAACATTTTATTAGTTGCGAAATTGATTAAGCAAATAATACAGTTTATTACAATCTAACATGGCCGTTATAAAAATATTAATAACTAACCAAAAACAACTTTTTACATTAGTTTAATTTCAAGATACTTTAAACTTTAACTAGAATGAAAGTTTAAGTAATTGAATTATAAATCGTTAAGGTTAAGGTTAAGGTGAATAAATATGAAAATAAAACAATTTTTTCGATACAGTAGTTTCAAAGTCTGTCAAATAGAAAGTTGTACTCGAAAAGAGGGCTACCAACCCCATGTGATTAAAAGACGATCCCTAAAAAATAAGGTAGGTGATAAATTAGTGAATTAAGTAGGACATATTAATTTTAATGTGTTAAAAATTTCAATATAAATAACGGACATATTGTTTATAAGTATTTCAGAAACCTTCGCAAAAGTTAATAAAGAATAATTTGATTCAAATTTATTAATTAATGAATTTCAGAATTAAAGAATACGCATCAGGTGCCTAAGTTATTATTTACTAATTGAACAGACAATATTGTTGTATCTCATTACAGTTATGATAAAATTTTGCACAAATGAACTAACTTCCCAACTTTATAAATTCATGCATATTAATAATTTTGTACGTTGTTTTTCGTGTCTGTGTGTCAGTGTACCCAGTAGGCGCATTAGCAACTTGACAGTTCATTCATCTTGTTTGTTACTCGGTTAATTAAGTCCTCCTCGGCGAGGTGTCGTAATTTCCTTGTTCATTTGTTAATTTTCGACAAATTGTAAACATTTTTGCAAATAAATGTCGACAGACTCCTCTGATTTTACAAGAGCTACGAGATCTTGGAATATTTTCTTTAGTGTGGGGAAGCTTTGTAATTTTATTTTTAAATTGGGAGAAAGAATATTTTTCTATTTTTACGTGTACATTTTTAAGGTGATACAATTCTTTCACTACTATTCTTCTATACTGCTTAAACATAACTAAGTAAGTAGATATGCTTCAGTAGTATTTTGTACTGAAGTGTTTTATTTAAAGGGTGTGATAAAAACACTAAAAAATGAAACGAGCGTATCTATGTAAATGCAATTGTTTTGTTTTGATTTTCTTAAAATTTAAATAAATTTATATTTTACTGACTTATCGCACTGAACTATTGCACTATCTTTAAGGGTAGAATGTACGAAATTCTGCTAATGTAACCATCTTTTTATGCTGCTCAGGTAACTATCTGTATGTCATGTATAGTTTCTAAGTGTATCAATTCATTTGTTTTTGTGTGTAAAAAAATAGCTTACGAATGTTTAGTCATCAATGTTCACTGCCCATGGACATCCGTTATTGACCCAAGGAATACAGCAGTTATACTGAAAGTCGAATAAACTACTCCTGCGCATCAAATAGTTACCTAATTAGTATTACTTACTCATTTAACTAGGGCACGTAAATTTTACGCTTTTACGATTATGATAGACATTTTCATTCAATTACGTATGAAAGCAAACTAATTACTAGCATTACATTGTCAATTTCGATTCCTATTATTCGCTCTCTAACCGGGGTTAAACGTTTATGAAATAGACAGTTTAATATGCGTTTGTCAAGCGCAAACATGTATTATGAGCGTGATGATTCCGTGATAAATATACGTTACTTCATGGCAAGTTTCAATACGGGTCTTTATAAATATAATTGCGCTCCAGTACATGTGCTAGAAGTATAACTTCTTCGGTAATTTTTTTACAAGTTTTAGTGATATTGTTGAAAAATTGGAAACCAGTAAATTCACGTATATATTCTTGAAATTTTCATAAATGATTGTTTTAAATTCACTCATATTGTTATTTGGTTTTCTTAATTGAATGACAGCAAAGAACTATCACAATCAGTCTAAAAAGCGAAATTACTTGCGTCAACATTTTTAAATAGTATAAAAATGACTAAGTGAAGACTGTTTGTTTATTTTAATTGTGTATTTATTAAATATGTTTTATTTTCAATAAAAGTATAAAAATAGTCGCTCAATATCTTATTCGATCGCACTGTATCCACCGCTGGTCTGCAGCTCAAACGTTCATTAATTATGTGAATCCACGCCGCAGTCTAAACCTCTCATTAAACCGTAATTACATTCGCTAATTGCATATTTGATAATCTATGAGAAAAGAGAATTGAATATTATATTAACAGGAATTTTATAGCTACGATTAATGTACCAGATTTTCCGCTTAGCATAGAATTATAATTAGAGTTGTTTAATAAAGATCCTAAAGCCTCTGGGCATTGGATACGGAGAAAATGATAAAATCTTGTCTTAATAGTTCATATTACCACAATTACGTAAATTGGAAACTTTTAATACGTCTCTACAAAAAGAAGCAACTAAAGTCTATAGTTTCATAAGACATCAAGTTTTTTAGCTTAATAATTATATAATTACAAACTCTATTCAAATGCGTATCGCTAAAGTTAGACGATATTAAAGTTTTACAGGTATAATTTATGTTAGATCCAGTAAAATAGGCATAAAACTGTTATCACTGTTAGAAGTAGCTCTAAACAATGTTTTATTTCAAATATAAATCATATTAACACGAAATAATATTACAAAAGTGTTTCAATTTATGAAACTATAAAATCTGCTAGAAACTTTTTGAAATTATAAAAGATTGATTTTTTAAAAATACTTCTATCGTTTTGACCAAATTTTCATTAACAAACGTTATTCGTAATTTTTACGTAATAATTATTTACATAACACCAAATCATCTCATTTTTGTTAAAACTTTTGCCCGTTTGTACGATTTTATAGGTAGAACTGGTCATGGTAAGAATTTTAGACTAAAATTAGAGAAGAAACGCATAGACAGGCGGAGTTAATGCTTACGTCTAACTTTTGTAAATAGTCGCATTATATTATGTATGGAGGTATAGTTTACAGATATACGAAAGAAGAAGTAACTAAACGGCAATAAATATATTTTATTTTCTTGACCCTTCTCCATATCAAAACATAAACGAAATGTAAATATTATAACTATTGACGAGACTATCAGTTCTATGTTGCATATTACAAAAATATGTGTTTTTAATATGTAGGTAATCAGCTTTGTGAGTATATTTTCACGTAAATTACAAGTAAAGTTGACACTTACTCTGTGTGGCGTAGGCGTGACAGTAGATTACTTTAAAAGATAATGGTTACTAAATGCTTCCAAAGGTCTCCATCCTCCCACACTTTAGTGTACTCGTATACACTTAAATAAATATGAAGATAAACAAACAGATATTAATTCAGAGAATGTTACACCGTATACCACTGTACTATAATTCCCTTGTGAGCTAAGTAGAAGTTAAATGTTATCACATTATGACGTCAGCTCTTCTAGTTGCCAAGTCCGACTTAAGTACATAAGTTAAAATAAAATATAGACTGCGTTCTAAAATATATATTATTTTATTTGTCGGAGTAGCAAACGAGAATGCAATTGGCAATACAATTGCAATCCATCTAATAGGACTAGAATCCTACCTGAGGTCGACCACAGATGCGTTGCTACTCCTGAGGACGAAGTTGGAATGCCTTTGATAAGTAAATCTCCCTTACCACACCCTTCAAACCAGAAGACAGCAGTGCTTAACACTGCTGTTATTAGGTAGAAATAGGTGTGGTGGTGGTGCCGCCGGAGTCGAACCACAAAGGGTTCTACCATCTTAAAAATTGAATCTTGTGAAGATTTAACTTTTATTTGAAGATAGTGTACATTGTGTGAACTATGTTGCCCACTGGTATTTTTATATTAAACGACTATGTAGGTCGTAATCCATTTGATATTCCATTCCATGACACTATCCATTAATGTCTATAATCATCTTATATATAAAGATGTTAGAACCTTTCGTGTGTTTACTTCGATAGTAATAAACCTCATCTATTTTAGCCTTATGACAACGGTGGCAAGATCTGCTGCGATCTGGCCTAAAATGTGGAAGAGTTGGGTAGGGTAAAGACATTGTTTAAACTTTCGTAATAATTATAGTAAAAATGTAGCATGCTTTTGTAACTATATGTTGGGAGAATTAGCAAACTCTATTCAAATGAGTATCGCTAAAGTTAAATGATATTAAAGTTTTACGGGTATAATTTATTTTAGATCCAATAAAATAGGCATAAAACTATTATCACTGTTAGAAGTGGGTCTAAACAATGTTTTATTTCAAATAGAAATGATAGAAATAATATTACGAAAGTGTTTCAATTTATGAAACTATAAAATCTGCTTGAAACCTTTTGAAAATTTTAAAGATTGATTTCTATATACTTGTATCGTTTTTACCAAATTTTCATTTACAAACGCTATTCGTAATTTCCGTAATTTATCATATGCATTTATATGACATGACATAATAATATCGCATATCTCTAAATCAGTAGCTCCAGCAACAGACGCACATCAGAAAAAGGTAAGAAAATCACGCTTTTCTCCTTCAATAAAAAGGATTTTCTGTGTTATGAATACAATACCTACACGATATACAAAGACAAATATTTAAACTATATATCTTCATCGGATTGCTTAATACAATTGCCTAAGCTATTCGATTTAAAACGAATATAGTACTTAGTGAGATAAATCCCATACAACAAGATATCTTGTTTAGGTGTCCATCATCAGATTTGTAATCAAAGTTTCAATCTTTCATTTCAGCTTTTTCTTTAATATTCTTTCTAATTTCTTTAATACACATATGTATGGGTAAACAAACCACATTAGTAACCTGTTTATGATAAATAAAACTTGTCATTAATAATAAAGTTCTCAATCATCCCGTGAGAGTAAAACTTTAGAGCATCTCATAAAAAGTAGAATTTATACGGAACTTGTAGTAGACTAATTAAGCCACTTCTTCGAACACGCCGCGTTTCACGTTCAATACTGTTTCCGACTTCCTCGTTATTGACTTCCAATTATCAGTTATTAGTTTATATGAATAAACGCTTAGAATACGGTAGAAGTCTTCGTAGTTTTACGGCTGCTTTATCTATCAGAATCTGTATTTCTACTTTGTATCTGCGGTGTTTGATATTATTTTAAAAAGAGGTGGAATAATGATGTCTAACTCATTTCCCTAGAGAAGAGCCTATATGGGACTAATATATTTTGAAAAGGTGTCAGAACCAGTAGAGTTCGACCAGGCTGGTACCACTGCATCACCTACTTCTTGCGTGAAGCAGTTCTGCTTTTTGGTGGAAGAATTTATTTCTACTTTGTATGTGCGGTGTTAGATATTATGTTAAAAAGAGGTGGTAAAATGATGTCTAACTCATTCCCCTACAGAAAAGACTTTATGGGACTAGTATATTTTTAAAAGGTGTCAGAACAAGTAAAGTTCGACCGGGCTGGGACCACCGCTTCACCTACTTCTATGTTTATGTTTATGTCGTATGTATGAAGAATGTTTATGTCGCCTGATAATACTAGTACTCGAGAGTGGCTATACATATGTGATCGGCTTCAGGTAATACCCTTCTTCTATAGGAAGTTGATCACAGATGGCCATGGGCGATAGCGAACACTTACTAAAGGTAAAACGAGACTGCATTGCTTCATTTACTAATTAAATTAAATAAAAAAATCAGCAGGGCCACTAAAGTAATCCATCTAAAAATATTGAAACCAGTTTATTATTAGCGTATACATCACATAACAGAAAAATCAAACTATATATTCATATCGTTTACTGGATACAAGTCTACCCTATTTACTTTCTTACCTACGGTCGATGTAATATCATAAAGGAAAATTCTTCCCTATTCAGATACAACATACACCAAATGCCAGAATAACTAATTAAGGCGTGTACATACACGCCGTCGCTTCCGTGAAGCGCGGGAACATTGCTTCGTTCTTACTCCAAGATGAGGAAGTAGCCTCATTTGCAATTTCTTACTTTCATTACTTATTATGAACAATTGCTTCGTTTATTTTTTATGATGTGTTAATATAATGTGTATTTTTTTACTCACCTCTAGTGTTTAATTCTGATATGGACACGTTTTACTTTATTTGGGAGTTGAACTTGATGTTCACAAAACCGCATTTTTGTTTATTATTTCTAAAATTATACAATTAGAAGCATACAATAAACTTAGTATTAAGTGGACACTACTGCTAGAACATCTATCAATACGGGCGTAGCTGTTGTTTTCTTAAAGAGGGCTTAAAGTAGTGACGTAGTCGAGGTTGACGTAAAAAGTTCTTCAAATCCTCATCCACTTGTCCATAATGAGTAGTTTCCGACGTTTGTGTTCGAAATGCATAGTTTTCATATTTGAAAAATGGTCTTGCCTATGCTTAGAGGGGAAATGCGGACTCTTAGATCACCACCTAATATATTCCCGTGCCTGGCAACGAATCGCAACAGCTATCTTACCTTTATTTGGCTAGCATTGCTACTCTCTTGATATTGCTATTCTTCTTCATACTCGTCAAAAAATAATACAGCAGCGCTACACATTACAATTACTTAATGTGCTTGATACACGATATTTTAAACCACAATGGCCACATAACAACAGGAAACTATTATTATTGCTATAACACAAAAATGCAATAAATATGTTAAAATTTAAAATGGAAAAGCATAAAACCTTCAGCAATATTTGGGCTAAGCGCGCTCGTGAGGTAGCGCTTTGATTAAATTTTGTTGGCTTGTAACGCATCATTCAGCGGCTTGGAACCGTATTTATCATATCGTGCTAGAATGTTGGTGACACGTGGAAAATTGTTGCCGTGAGTAATGGAGTCACATGACATGTGAGCTGGGCGGGTGAAACTGCGGTGAGACCCGAGCATGATCTGAGGACCTGCTAAATTAAAATCAACTTTGTCAGAGAAGGATCAAAAGGATTAAATATAAGCTAACTTTGATTATAATAAGCTATGTACGTACAGTTTAAAACTATGGTCTTCGCCTCCGAAAGTTTGAAAGGCGGGAAGAGGGTCAAATCGCATACACATGCCTTTGATCTATGAAGTCAAGGGGATCGTCAACCAATTGTTGTCTCACCGCTGGGAATAGGTCTCCTTTCAGAGTGAGTTCGGCCGTAGTCCACCGCACTGGCTAAGTGCAAATTGATAGACTTGACTCACTTTTGATAACTTTTGTTTAAAGAATCTTCAGGTGTGTAGGTTTCCTCACGATGTTTGCTTTCACTGTTATAGCCAGTGATAATTAATTTATAATACGCACATAACTTCGAAAATCAAATGTGCCTGAAGTTTGAACCTCGGGTTCCTTCCATTAAGTGGCTATGATTCAATTAATAGGCTAGTCATTTACATGTAATTAATTTATTATATCGTACCTTAACGACAAAGGAAAATGTCTTGAGGAAAGAAACAAATGAACAAACTTCTCACTTTTATATTATGATGTTCCAAAATTCCCTGTTTTCCCTATTGGATGTTCAAACATTGGTAACATAAATCTACCTTATCAAGACCTTTAGCCCCTTTGGTGAGATAAGAAACCCTCTACGATGTTTTTCAATTTAGAATAGTTTTAACCTGACCATATCTTAGACCGTAGTCAATTTTTGTAATACCGTTTCCGAATTTATTTTATTTTAATTGTTTTATTGACTATCAAAAGTCAAAAAACATATATTCATTTATTGCAGACACACTGAGCTCACTTATTATCATCATCTTAATTATTTGATCGCAGATCGTAAAGAAACCCTTAGTAAAATGAGGTATTTAAATTATGATTATATACAATACTCCTTCATTTATTTGTGTTCACTGTCCATTTCAATATGGTCAATTTCGCTGTTCTTTGGTCATCCATTGAAGTAGCAAATGAGGATACCGTCCACCCGAGGTAAATGATTACTGCCACTCACAGACGTCTATAAACAATTCCACATTAAACAAAGGTGCATGATGCACAATTATTGTGTAGGCATTCCAGAAGATTATGATCGTCGCATCATATACATATAAGTCAATTGTTATCCATACTGTTCAAGCGAAACCCAAGAATTGCTTCACACTAGAGATAGATTTAAATTATTCGTATCACTCAATTTATCACGCCTACATCAACCTTACCTAAATCTTTACTTGTGACGTGATTAACAAAGCTGTGTTTATCATGTTACGCCAGAATGCTGATGACACGTGGAAAATTGTTGCTATGAATAATGGTATTTCATGACAAGTTGTCAGCGGACACTGCGGTGTGATGCGCGCCCGTTCGAATGACAAATATATTAGGGCGTCGTGACCTTACGAAGCCAAGTTTAAGCTGAAGGCACATTGCGGGGTATAGTCGTGTACTTCAAAACTACAACTGCAGTGGCACCACCACCTTGGGTAGTTCTGCCTTGTCACACTAGTGTTAAATACTACTTACTATTATTCACCAATTCAGTACTCTTATTTGACAATGATTTATTAGGGGTATCTCTAATGAAGGTCTTAAAACTAGCTAGTGACTTTTAATCCATCACAAGACCTCTAAACGTCATAATTATCATCCGTTGTTGCGTATTAATTTTTTTGTTTGTTCTTTTTTATTACGAATATTTAGAGCTAGTTGTATAAGTGGCCAAAATGATTTTAAGAGGTTTTTTTTAATTTTCACAGTGTATAATTTTTTATTTATTTTATTTTACTGTAATAAATTAAACATCTAAATATAACAATAAATTAAATTGAAGCTTACAGATAAGATAGAATATTAATGTATTCTATTCATAGTAATGCATCTGTGACCGACATCAAGTGAGATTAAAATCTATGGGCGGTTACTTACAGCTACCCATGAGTGGAAATAATCATTTTAACGAACATGACTATAACTGCATTTAGTATTTAGATTTCTAATTAAATATTAGAAATTTATAATATTCTCAAATACTTGTCACACACAAAATTCGCCTTAACCAATTTCGTCGAATATTTGAACTTACCTATTAAAAGAATACCAAGTTTACTTCCAAGCTTCCAACAAACCACGCGACGTTAATAAACTACTTTCTAAAGTCCCGGTCAAATAATAACTCCTTGTCGGAAAACGGTACAATATGTCCAAGGCTTGTTGTTCGAACGATTTATTTAACAATTTATGGCGGCTCGAGAATCTGAGTCGAACTAGATTTATTAAGGTAAACTCTGGACCAATTTATTAAGCTTCCAGTTTGAGCGTCCTAAAGAAATCGGGTCCGCATAACTGAATTTAATAGTATCGTTAGGAACGTCGCTCGTTATAAATTATATTGTGATAAACAATAATTCAATTTTCCACAATAAACACGAAACCTTTAACAATCTTAATAAATGGAATTTAAATAATTTGCGACTAGATTTGGTAGCTGTCATTTTAAGCTGTCTGCACATAAATTGTTCATTAAAACTATACCGCTTTTTTATTCAGTGTTAAGTCTTCTGTCGATAGGCTTATCTCGAAAAAAGCTTAACCGATAAACTTGTCGCTTTTATATCAGAGAACTTACAAGGAGTGAGATAGGTTACCTTTTATACGTAGAATATATAGGAATTCGTTCTAAAAAAATAATAATCACGCACAATAGGGGCAAGTGGGGCGAGCGTACCTCGTTCGCACAACTGAATTTAATACCTCGTTAGGACCAACGCTCGTTATAAACAATAATTCAATTTTCTGAAATAAACACGATTTTGATTTAATAATGAAATGGAATTTAAATAACCAGTTTAACTCTACGAATAAATAAAATTGAAATTTATTTCTATTTAATAGCTGTGCTTGTTTTTGCTTATTTAAAATTATTACAAAAAATCTTTTTAACAAGTTTTACCTGTATGTGTAGACAATTTTATTACAATTTAATTACTTTACAGAAAATAGCTAATAATTTATAACTGTCAGAGGGCAGATTAGAATAATTATAACGAATTAAGTAATTAACAAAAATTGGTACTTTTGTCACCGGTTGCCCCTTTTTACTGCCAAGAAATGTACAATAAACAGACACGTAAACGTCAATTAAAATCATTAATAAGGTGAAGAAATTACACTTCATAATACAAAAAAAACATAATTACAGTAGAGAAAAAAATACGTGATATAATTTACATACGTATAATGTTGTGTAGTTCCAACAGAATCGTTTCATTTTAATATGTTTATAATTTATATCATCATTTATAATTTAATTGTCCAACCAATAAATTAAGAGTAATTAATAGAAACTTTTAAAGGTGATAGAACCCTTTGTAGTTCGACTCCGGCGGCACCACCGCCACACTTATTTCTGCCTAACAACAGC
>DWRA01003921.1:0-11444 GCA_018250295.1 Spathilepia clonius | reverse complement strand
AATGAAGCGGAAAATTGAAGACTCACGTCGTGCAGCAGTGAACTTACTGTCTGACACGCAGAGTATTCTAGGTTCTATCCCTGGACAGGCAGACACGTGATTTTTTTATTTTTGTCTTCTGAGTCTCTGAATAACTACGTATTCAGTAACGATGGCTATATTTAAATTACTTGTATTGATTTAAGATATTGTTGTGTGTGAAGTTAAGCTAAGTTTTCCATGAAAAAAGTGTCATTTGAATCAACTTAGCAATTTTTAAATGTAATATAGGGTTACTTTTAGAAGACAAGCCCTGAAATGATAGCTTTTCGTGGACTATCTATTAAAAAATGTTAAAAAAAAATAGTAACTACTTATAGCATAGCCATCTTGATGCAGTCGATTGAGTAGGTACACAGTACTTATTGAAATGATCAGTGGTTCATTTTATTTTATTATTTGTTAAAAATTTAAAATGTCAAGTCAATATTACTTCGAAAAATGGAATAAGACTCTTGCAAAATTAGAATATTTCATTAACCTGGACTTAGAATATAAGGTATATGTTGAAATAAATAATATACAAGCATATACAGAGGCCAAGATTATTAACATAGGGTTCTATTTAGTCGTTATGCTCTTGGCAGAGCGATCGTGGAAAAGTTGTCAGTTTTGTTGAATGCTTGATGAAGTATCAGCACTCATCCACCTTACTGGTACACTCGTTCCGACATCCAGCGACAATAACTCTTAGAAAATGGACGCAGTAAAAGTTTTGGGGGTGCAACAGTCAAATCTTGCCCTGAGCTCTGTGGAAATTAGCTACGATACCATTGTTATTCGCTGTCTATTTACGCTCAAATGAACTCTTATTCTATTTGGAATTTGCATAAATCGCATGGACGTATTTAAAATATTTTTTTTTTTGTTTTCAGGAAATAAAAGCCCACGACAAGAAGTTGTGTGATGCTACACTGCGCCTAAACGGTATGCTCGGGAACTATATGTATATTTACAACGAATCTATCGATTGCTATCAACATAACTTGCAAGTTCAGAAAGCCGAATATATGATAAAGATCATCAGAGCAATTGTTGCACGGTAAGTTAATTAGTTCAAGTTCTTGAACAAGCGCCGATTACTAATCTACAATAAATATTTCTACACCAGTTACATTCTTAATTTAGTAGTTAGTTAGTAGTTTTAGTTATAAAGGAAAGTTTTGAAAGAAATTGCAAAATGAGTCATCACGTAGGAAAGAAAACATTATCTCATATAAAATATTTTCCCGATTATTATTATTATCAACAGTATCCTGGAACTGAAACTACAACTTAGAAAACTTGTAGCCAGTGAATATCAGTTCATGGGAAACGGTCTTATTGATCACAAGTTAACCACATGTGATACTGAGCTCAAAGACATGCCTTCAAAACATGAGAGAGCAGAGAATATTACAAAATTAGTTACTGAAGCCATTCAAAAAGCTAAAGAAAAGAAAGAACACACACATACAGGTAAAGTTGCTGTATAAACGTTACTAAAATTTTTACTTACCTTATCTTCATCATTATTTAGTATTTTCTAATTCAATACTTAATGCTAATTTTTGATGTAATAAAACTATCTGTGCCAATAAAGCTTGTTAATGTTTGATAAAATGATATGAGTAATCCATTTGAAACCTATTTTAGTTGAAATAGAAATAGTAGAACCACAGAAAAAAATATCCCAAAAACTGAATTGGTGGGACGTCAAAGTAGAAGATGCTAAGGAAGATACTCTTCAAGGAATAAACGTAGCAGCTATTTATGAATTACAAGAGAAAGAAGAAATTACCCTAGAAATACTGGAAAGTACAAAAATGGTCATTCTTATTCAGGCCCATGAAAGATCCAGGTATACAGCTTGTAATATTCCCAAATAAACAAAGAAAGTGTCGTATAAATCGTCATCACACAAACTTTACTAATTACCTGTTTCGTAATTTAATGGCATCAATTTTTTGTTTTCTAAATGTGCAATGCTGTATTTAAATCGAAAGGTTATTATTATGTTATAGAAAATTAAGAAATTACTTAAAACAACAACGACAGAAACGGGAAAAGTGGGAAAAGGAACTAAATGGGACCCTAAAGCCCCCTGCGAAGTATGAAATGAGGGTCAGAAGTGCAAGACTAATACAAAAAATTTGCAGGTGAGTGTAATTATCTACTTGGATTAAATTGTTACTTTTTATATTTCGGTTGTTTAATGCCATTGCCAAACTAAAGTATTATATATCTATTCTTTTGTAGAGTTTATTTTCAAATTAAAAGGAAGAGAATACAAGAATATAAGCGAGATGAGATGTTGAATATAAGTGTGTATGAAAAAATATGCCAAAACGATAATGCAGATAAAGCGGCAGAGGTGATTTAACACAGTCATTTCGTGTAAAACGTAATGAGACAAATGGAAATACATATGGTTAATAACGTAATTGTTACAGTGGAACGAGAGGTGTAATGTAAAATTTAGAGAATATTATAAAAATTGGACCGAAAATTGTGACACATTAAAGGTACAAATTATCAAAAGAAAACAGGACGTTATTGAGGACGACATTCGTGACGAAATCATGCACTGGTTTAAAAAATGGTATTAAAATATTTTTTAAACAAAATAAAGCAAAAACTTACAACGATCAAAACACGCTATACGTGGCCCTATCAAAAAAATTTAGATCTTGACAACATTGCCACCCTGTGTCCGAAAGCATCCTACCTTTCAAGATATTACTAACCATAGCGTGTACAAACACAACCACATGTAATTTGTATATAGTAAGATTTAAGAGTATTAAACGCAACTTAATACGCGATTACTAATTCTGTAGGTACAATGAAATCTCATTTTTCCATGACATACCAAATGAAGATCTAGGTGGGTCGGTTTTAATAGTAAAAGAAGAATTACCCTCACCGAGCGAATGGCTGGAACAATATGAAGAATATTTAGAACAGAAAAGGGCAAATAAAAATAAATCAGCGTACGAGGTAAATACTAAAAAATAACTGACATTAGTAAATATAATTGATGTATATGCCTTATATATTGTCGTTTTTAGTTAAAATGGGAAAAATTAGAAGCGAAAAAACAATTGCAAACGGAGAAGAAAGCAGAGCATGCGAAAAAGAAAATGGAGGAAGAGTTATTAAAAAAACTTATGAAAAATCCTGATTATCACCCTGGATATTACTATCCTGAATCTAAAAAGACAGAACATATACTAGAGGTTATTTTTGCAAATAATATTATAAGATGAAAATAATTCTTATAAATTTATTTCCAATTATGTATTTCTGTTATCATAGGTACTGTTATATTTTTAGGCAGTTGAAGACTATCAGAGAGATTGGTTTAAACTGGACATTTCTGAAATTCCTCAAGTTAAAGAAAGATCTGTAATTGATATCGATTATAGCAACGCGTACATGAACGCAAAAATGGAAATAAGGAAAACTGTCGATGAAGCCATGAGGTATATAATTATGACGTTCAGTTTTACAATGTTTTATACAGTATAATAAATTATTAAAGGGCCACACTACATTAAGACGTAAAAAATCATCATAGTGTTGTACTGGCGTTTAATATTTTTTTAGAGAAAATTTGAAGATATTACAGAATGCTTTAAAAGAGGATTATAAAAGAAATGGAGAGAAAATGCCAGAACAAATCAGAGAAAAAATTCGCCGTAAAAAAAAGAAGCCCAAAGCCAACACGGAAGTTGATGAAAATATTGTTGATAAATTAGAGGCGAGCACTACATGATCTACCTACTGAGTACTGATCCATTATATTACTTTCATACCAAGCTGTACTGTAACTTCAACAATCAATTTCAGGATTTAGCATTTAGAGGATTTCTAAAAGCATGCCCTCGTACAAAAATTGAAGATTTTATTGGTGATCCCAATTTTGCAGGAGATGATTTGCGATGTGCGTTGCAGTAAGTAATTAATAAAATATTTACAAATTACTAATACTAAATACACTCCATAACTCCAAATGTAGTATATTAAATTTCGTTAATTAGTATCGTCGTTACCTATTAATGACTTTCGCATTTTTTTATTAATTCAATTAACCAAATTACTAAGTTTATATTGTTTTTTATTAAATTAATTAATGACTTTAAATTAAGCATTTTTTTTAAATAATAGCGAATGTTAAATATTCTTTTACCTAACGTTTCTGTCATAATCAGAGCCACACAAGCATTTAGCGGAGAAACAAGATCAGTATGGTGGGAAAGATGCCGAGAGATATCTCACGGATACCATCACATTCTGCTAGTTGGGGCAAAGGGGAGTGGAAAAACTACTTTGGTACATGCCTTAGCTTCTGTTAATGGTAAAAATTCATAAATACCTAATTTGTAATTAAATAATTACGTTTTTTGGCAACTATTACTAGTATATACCACAAACAATTTAGTTCATTTAACATTTTTTTGCAATTTCCGTATAATATCAAATAAAACAAGTTATTAGACTTAGCTTGAGTGTTCCTTTACTTACTTATATACTCGTAGGTTATTCAACTAACTTATTTTTTCAAAGTCAGTTTAATTATGGATTTATTATGTCTAATAGGTCGTTTCAAAAAGCTGGATAAACTGTACCTACCTATCAAAAATTTAAGACTTACAAATAGATAAGATAATTAAAGCTTGCAAGATGTAATGTCGGTTTCCTTATTCCTTAATGATTTTTTATAGATGCCGTGCTTTACGAAATAGATTCAGCAATATTTCCAGAAGAGTTCTTCTCAATCGTCTATTTGCAACAGTTAGCAAACTCTATCATAGCCTGTTCAAGAATCACTCAGCCTTCTGTAATTTATATTAGACATATTCACAGATTATATTATACAAAGGTACTAACGAATTTTCAGTGTTTTCAATTTATTTCTTTTTTAAAATATTATTATTATTATTGAATCTCTTTATTTATCTAAAAATGAAAGACATATATGAGTAAGTAGATAAGTATTACTTACTCATATATCTCTTTAATTTTTTATTCTTTTCTTTGCGTTATTGTCTTTTTATGTTTTTCTTATTTATTTATTTTCTTCAACTTTATCTCTCTGTTCCTTTTTCTTTCTTTTTTGTAATACATTTTTGATTTAGGCCGCCTTCAACTTTTCTGCACATCCTTAAGGTTGACGGGCAAAAAATGCTTTTTAGCATTAAGTCCGCCTATTGTACCACAAATTATTATTTTTTGTCAATAAAGAATTAAATAATAAGTAAAACAAATGTAATCTTTTGTCAACCGTATTTACGACTAGACTAAAATAACAATCATATCCTGAATTTCTGATAAAAACAGTATGACCAGGTCATTTGACCTAAACCTTCATGAAATTCGAAATTTTTATTTTTGCTCCAATTCCACTAAAGTGTTTATTTAATGTTTGTTTAGGTACCGCCGGAAGAAGATAGCGAGAATCTAAGCTTAATTAGTCGATATCTACTCCGAAAATTGTTTAAAAAAATACAAAAAAGAGATAAGATTACTATCGTTGGTGCGTGTATTACTAAACTTATTCATTACATACTTATAGCCAAAAACCTTCAATTATTAGGTATATATACTACTAGTAAACCAAACTTCGGGAGGAAAAGTGTCAATCATGACTTATTACCAGTTGGTATTCATTTTGGAAATACATGTCAAATATGAATGAATCCAAGATGAAGTCAGTGTGAAGTGGGACGAATATTTTGTATGAAAATCTTCACTCCCTTCGTCCCTTTCGCCGTCCCTCTATAGCGCTATGTATGTAAACTCTTTGCCTATAGCTGACAATTTTATTTGGGTTTAATCATGACTGCCCTGAATGTGAGTTTCCGTGGATTAGTCCTAGGTTGAAGGCGCCCGGAGATTGTCCGCAAAGTTTGTGAAGTGTCCATATAAATCAAGTGCATGTTTGTAACTAATGCATAAACACCCAGATATAGAAATCTTGATTTCTCCATCGAACCCTGAACCGTTATTTTAAAATCCTTAGACGTTGCAAAGCATATTAGATGCTTAAGTACTTTACAAAATCTATATGTAAATGAAACTCTCAACAAAAGTAATTTGTTGTACTAACCAAATAACACATCACATCACAGATTCGAATCTAAATGTTTCAGATGTTGAGAAAAAAGCAACTTTCTTTTTTGTCAACATCTAGAGATTTAGAAAAACATCGTGTTCAATTCGTTCCGTAAATCCGCAGCGAGCTGCATAGATCCGTGGCTGGCGAAAAGCAAAATGCTGAAGCAATTTCCCAATGTCGTTTTGTTGCCAGAAACAAATTACTCCGCCGTTTCCATCATTCTGAGGAACTGGGTGCTAGAGTGAGGATTTAAACAATTTGTTTCTTTTTACGTTGGTAGATTTTTTTTATCACTCACGACTAGAATAGACAATCATGATAGCAGATTTTGAAATCTCTTTAACGTAGGTACACGTTTATTATTTCCAAAAGTAAAATTATTTTAGCAATACGTGTGATATAAACACATATTATTGCATTTATCTACCTATTTTTAATTATTATAGGCGTTTTATATAAAGTGCATAAAGAAAGCCATCAATGTATTGTCTATTTTAACTAAAGCACGACGACTATTTTATACTTGCAGTTTATTGAAAATATGCTTATTCACAAAGATTATATTAACCAGGTCATTTTTTAGAATCATTAAAACATAATTTTTTCTCTTAAGTCAATTATTCTTCGATCATTTTTTATATAATTATAAATACTAGTAACTTGAATATCGCATAACTAATTTTACTCAAATAATATATATATATATATATTTAAACTTTCAGCAATCATACGATTCCAAAAGATCTGGACATCCAAAGTTTGTCTTATGTTCTCCGGGGCTACTCTTTTGGTCACATCAAGAATACTTTGAAAAACTTTTTAACAGCTGATCGGATAATAAAGTAGGTTATTAAGTTACATTTAAAACATTTATAAAGAACATATTTCGTTATTGATAAAATGATCGAACTTCCATTTAATCATATCTCAACGCGGTCAGTCCTTGTATGTTTGACTAAAAGAGACCAATTCAGGAGCATTTTAGATACTTCGTAGAACACTTTAATAGCCTGTTCCAGTTGTTATAAATGGCTGTAAAACATTTAACCGATTTAAACCTTTTCCGAGAATTTTAGGCGATTTAAAAGACGTGTCCATCGATCCTCACTACTGTAGTATGAATTTATGGTTGTCGGTCTCCATACTTATGACAATCCGTGATAAAACAATACCTACCTACCAAGTAAAATACCTACTTACTACTTATTACAAAAAAAAACCTTTTACAGAATTGCAGCACGTGGACTCACCCTTGATGAAATTTATGATTATTTTTTGGACAGCAATGAAGAAAAAGTTGTAAGAATAAAATTTCGTCCTTATATTGGATTGCAAGCAGATGACAAAATACCGAAATACTTTCTATTTTACTTCTACTATTTTTTTCCTTTTCCCTGTTTTTATATACTTTATTACAAAACTTACGCATTAAATACAATTTTACCAATTGATTATGATTTTAGGATTATGATAAATACCAAAAGTGGTACACTGAAAAGTCGAACTGGGGAAAGAAAGAGAAGAAACATTTAGAAGAGCAGAGAGAGTTCCAGGAGTCGCTGAAAAAATGGCAAGAGAAGACAAAGAAAAAGAAGAATGTAGAGAACACAATTTCCGACGTATCTACAGTTGTCGACGAATAGAAATGTTGGATTAACTTACGTAAAAAATTATGTACGTAAAAAAAAAATATGTCGTACCAACAATGTTAATTAAACGACAACGACAATTTTCATGATGAATATGATTTTTTTATTATTTCTTTGCATTAGGTACATAAAAATCTATGTTAATAAATATTACCACCAAACACATAAAGCAGCCAGATCTAAATCAGTCTTGAAACGTCACTGATGGTCGAAGACGTTGGAAAGATCGAATTTGCGAAAGCCTTACCTCCCGTTCGCACGAGCGCTTAAAAAGCGCTACGTTAAACGATATATGTATTTCATATATAACGTAAATCGGCTAAAATCCAACACAACGCGATAAAAAAGCGTCGCGGATTAAACGCTCTAGTTGGCGTGTGGATATAACTCAGAAACCTTAGTCTCATATTAACGCTTTTAAGCTGACATTAATAAGCCGCTCGTACGACCGGGGGTAACATAATAAGTACCTCAGTAATATATCTCGTTCCAACTGAAGCTGACAAGGTATCTACAATCTGCATAAATATCAGACATAAATCATGGCTATTGTTCCATAAATTACTTGTATATGGATATGTGTCACGGTAGTAGCCACGTAAGTTTACTTAAATTACTGCTTAAGATAATAGATACTTACTTTTATCACCTCAGACTATTTAGGATGTCAGCCTAGGACAGCGTAAAAATAAAAGTTTTCGACTAACTCCACGACTTATATCATGAGTTCATAGATTAATTTCAACAATGTTATCAGTACGAGCACGCGGGATCTCATGAATAAACATACGAATGGACCATCAATGTAGCGGAGAATGGAAAGCGCTGACATGGCTATTTAGTTCTTTATTGCCGAAAAATGCTAACTCTTTTGAGAGAGGTATGGTGACCATATTTCTGTAAAATAAAGACTTTTTTTATTAAAAGGTAAATACAATCAGAAAGTATTCGCATAAAATAATCATAGTGCCTCGTAGCCCTGATACTCTAATGGTTATAGATTTTGAGCACGGTTAGTTTTTGCATAAGTGACCGCGAAATTAAAAATCATAAGCATTTATATGGTTCGCAGGACACATTAAGTAGTAGTAATAACAATCATAAATCTTATTGAAAGGTTCGTATCGTCGTAAGGTATCGTTGAAAATCTTAGTCAATTCGAACATCAACCGTACCTGCCAGTACGTCCGTTTGGTGATTAGTAAAATCTCTGCGTTTTACTCCTGAGGTAACAATTACTCTTAAATATGACATAGTTCACACATATCAAAATTGAATCAAATTTACTTAATCGGATATTGCATTGACATTAGTAGTTATTTGTTAGTAATTGAAGTCAACTCAATTTTAGGCTCACACTCAGAGTAATAGTAATATATTTATTGACACAATAAAAATCCTGTAAATTAGGAAATAACTTTAATAAACCATAGCCTGGACTCGTATATATCTTGTAACGCATGGACACCCTACACGCACCCTTTTTAATATCAGCCCGCTGTATTTGGAATTAATTTCGGCGTTTAAATATTTTCCATGGACTCGTTGTATGGAGCCCTCTAATTATTATTTGACTTTCTCTATTGTTACACCTTGTTTGCACAGGTTGAGCGGTATCATTTTATTTTTAATCAGCATAATATTCAAAGGTTTTATGGTGTGTTATGATTTTTTTACGATTGAAATAGCAAACCAGCATACAGTCCGCCTAATGGTAACTGGCAACTGCCGCCCGTGGACATCTGTAATCGGCCTCAAATAAGATTATAAACTATCTATTTGGCACAGACGTGTTGCTATTTCTGAGGACTAAGTTGGAACGCCTCGTATAAGTATGTCTCTCACCACACCCTAAAAAACCAGAAGAAAGCAGCACTTAACACTGCTGTTATTAGGTGGAAATAGGCGTGGCGGTGGTGCTTCCAGAGTCGAACAACGGAAAGCTTTACCAACTTGGAATATATAGTAGTATACATATTAATTAGTAGTACCTACCTATTTAGAAAATACCAAGGTTTGTCCACAAAAAACATGAAAATTCGTCTAAATTGGAGGTCTGAGATTCAAAATTCTTGAAATGATTTGCTTAAATTTGGCACAATGTCGAAAATATCTCAAAGAAATCTTTGTGCCTTAAATTGCAATCGTACTGAAAGTTTAGTGCATCGTACTGAACGACAATGTATGTGACGTATCACCATACCAATTTGACACACAGGATTCCAAGTTCAACCCCTGGCTACACAAACATCTAAACAGTTAAGGGTTTGTTGTAAGTTAAGTTACTTGCAAACTAACATATATAGCGACCGTCTTAATCCTTAGGAGTGGCAACGTGTCTGATAGGATTCAGGTAGAAACTCTGTTCTATATGGAACTAGTTATATATTTATAGGCGAAAATGACCACTTACTATGAGGTGGTCTGAAAGCTCGATTGCGACTCCAATTTAAAAAAATAGGTTTTTACAGGTGGTTGTGCAAGAAAGAAATAAACAGTGGTAGTGTATAAATACATTTATTGGAATAAATATAGGGACTATAATTTGTAATAATTAATATTCTTTATAATAAATTTATTTCATTTTATTTTATTAGTAATATAAGTAGAACAGCATTATATCACAGTCATTTAATTTCAGTCTTCATGTAAATGCAAAATGTTTAACATTCAAACATTTCAATAAGACTTGGTTGACGTAATCAGTCGTTATAAAATTTAGAATTCAACAATAAAAATCATGATGGTTTATGGCATGATTTTTATGTGTTTCTACAATTTTTGTTTTGAAAACTCATCTAAAGCCTCATTGAGATTTCCTTAAACGGACATAGTATATAAAGTGAGATAATTTAACATTTTTCATTGAAATTAAATGAGATGCAGTAAAATTAGAATACAATGTGTGGTCTAGTGACAAGGTGTAAAGTTAATAAATATGAAAATATTGAAAACAGGTATGTTAAATTAGATAATTTTGAGTACATTTTTAGCATACTCAAAGTATATAAAATTATAATATTAGAGAACATTTTTGATTTTGTCAAATTACGTGTATCTTTTTTTATTGAATTTGTGAATTAATTAATGTATTAAACATTGTTAATGTTACGTTAATAAAGTACATAAGGGTGCAAAAAGACATGAACCAAAATATAACACGATTCAATAAAAAAATTAATCCAAAATGCTATACTATCATGCCTACCATTCTAGAGAATCAGCAAAAATTGTTATGTACGTATAAAGTTATTAATATAATGAATCTGAAAAGTACGAAACCGATTTAGATAACGTTTTCACATTTGGAGAAACGACTCCACCGATAGCTATAAAATGTCGATTTTAATCTAAAGGATTTTCGTGTGTCAATTTCCCCTACATGAAAGCGTTATTAATATACTGTAAGAACAAACAATGTAACGATCGTAAATTCCATCATTTCGGATTAAATACTTTATCAAAACCATTCCACGCGAGCACATTCCAAAAGCCGGCCAAGTTCAATATTCCCTCAGGATCTTGCACTGCTCGTTGCACTTGGCGAACCGCAGCGGCTTGGCGGCGGTCGCCAAGCTGTCGATGTCGAGGCCGGCCAGCTCGGGGCGGCGCGCGGCGGCGGCGCGCACGGCCGGCACGTCGCGCGCCGACACGGT
>DWRA01003920.1:0-11444 GCA_018250295.1 Spathilepia clonius | reverse complement strand
CGCGCACACGTAGCATCTGAACCAGAGTACAAAGTAATGCTCATCGTCAATGACTGCTTCGCATACAAATACACATGCGGCGGAAGATCTCCCTTTGCCAAACTACGACGACAAAGTCTTTCATTGTGCCTTAATAAAGCAGTTTTATAAAAGATATATTTCATGCCATTGAAATCAACGGACTAAATATAAATATAGTATTGTCTCTACAAAAGTTTATTAAAGCAACTTTAAATAATCCTATATATTTAAAGCTTCAAAATCATACAGGAACATAACACTTTTTATGTTATGATATAAACAGAAAATAATAAAACATAATTATATCTCTGATATAATCATTATCCTAATCCTACTTCCTTTATCGAATGCATTATCTCGCGTTTCCACAAATACTACTAATATTATTAATACATAACACTACATAATAATAATACAGTATCATAAGTCGTCGACTTACGACGTACCAACATTGGACCTATAAGCCAGTTATAAAAGTATAAATAACTTTTATCAGCGTAATACTTGGTAAGTTAAAATGTATCATTAAAAATAATCGTGCAGTTGATCCAATTTAATTTATTGTTACATATATCGATTATTATATGGATCCTTCATTACCCAAATCGATTAAATCCATAAAACAAAAAGTGCGATTCATGCAACATGTGATGAAACACTATACTACTGAAGCTAAAAATATAAAATTTTCATAGTGAGTCCTGTTTAAGAAACATTTTACTTCTTTAAAAATGATACATATTTTTATGATTCAGGGATCATAAAATCCTTTAACAATTTAATACAAATTTGATTAACTATTTAGACTGCTTAGAGTTAATCTAATCGTATACCCAGTACCATAGTCACACACTCAAAATAAAAAAAAATCAAGAATATTATTTTCCGTTATAATCGATTTTACAATATCAATATAATATCGAATAGCCGTTCTAGTCAAAATGGGTGTAAATAGTCGTGGATGAAGGTGTAGTACCTGTACAAGCCCATCCCGTTCTCCCCCGAGACGATCTGTCCGTGCGGGCTGGCGGCCAGCGCCGACGCGGGCCGCTTCGTCGTCTGACTCGAGCTCTTCATGTCGTACGGCTTGAACCTGCACACGGATACCACGTCACAAGGCGGCGGACAAAGGGAAATTGTACGAGACAGACAGACATGGTGGTATTAAGCATTGGCAGCTTCAGGGGCATGGAGTTCAAGCCTCCCCGCAGCCACAATCATGTATTTAAGCCCATTTGTGACCTTTTAGGCGATGACAAAATGTTAGAAATAGGAGGACGTTTTATTCACACACTTTCAACTACTTTCGCAGACTGTATCATTATATTTATAACTTACTCAGATGTATACTCATCCTTACTCCACGCGAAGAACGGATGAGTATTGAATAAATCCGAGTATTCAGTCAAAATCAGAGGAGTCAGAATCAAAATCGTTTGAAATTTTGACGCAAATCAAAAAATTATGCGTTCGCATTCGTGATGGGCGATATATTCGTTACTATCGGCAAGGTATTTGGACGATTATTTTCAACAAACTAAAAGAGGCATGCAACCAACCTAATGTTATTCGTATGGGAGTTGTTGTGTGCGGCGTTTGGTTCTCCATTCTCGCTGTAGGCGGGGTACTTCAGCGGGATGCTCTTGTAGCACGATGCGCAGATCTGCACCATACCTGTCGCACATACAGTATACCTTATTAATAATGCGTATCTAAATGATGGTGGTCGAACCTTTTGTGGTTTGACGTGGCGACATCAACGTCACAACTATTTTTGATTACTAAGAGCAGTGTTAAGCAGCGTGTTCTGATTTAAATGGTGTTATAAGGGATACGTACTTATGCGAGGCGTTCATTCTCAGAGGTTACAACGCATCTGTGGTCGAGCTCAGGTAGGACTCTAATCATGTCTAGCGTTTACAGATATCCATAAGCGGCAGTGGTCATTTACCATTAGTTAAGATTTCGTCCACTACTGCTATGACGACCTTTTATCTTGCAACATTTACTTATTAGCCTGTTTGAATCATGCAAGCTGAATATAATATCTATAACCCTTAAATACTTAAATATACATAACTAACTCTAGATAAAACAGAGCTCCTAGATACCAAAATCATTATCACGCATTTGTTAAGGTGAAAATTAGTCCGATTATCCGATCACTTATCACTGCTGGGCGTTAGCAACGTGAAATCTGCCCACGCGGTAATCATTTTCAATGGTTGCATTAACCTAGACGACGATATGTGCATTTCTTTGTCCGGCTTATCGATGATTTAGATTTTATCGATAAGGGATATCGATAATCGCGCCGATTATAATTATCGCGTCGTTACATCGTTCGATTCCATTTTAAAGATAACAGGTTGGGCATTTCCCTAAAGAATTGCTATATAACGTTTCGATCGGATACGATTGATTAATTCCAAGACACTTTTATGAATTGTTATTGGGAAATGTTTAATATATGCAATAAATAATTTAATGCTATTATTTATGACTATATAAAATTTGTTTGTTATATAACCATATGAAGTCTTATAGAATTGAAAGCCTGTTTAAAATTGGCTGCATATGCTTTGGTATTTCCAAGGATTAGTTAGAAGCTTACACAATGTAAGCTGCTATTGACTTATGAACTAGAATACCATAATTCACTCTAACATTTGTTATTATAAGGTAGACGGTGGATTACAGTTACCACTAGGCTAGCGGATGTTAGGTGTAGTAAATTGGAATGCCTATAATTATCTTATCACACCCTTGAAATTAAATCATAGCTGTGCTCTTATAAAGCACAGTGAATTGATGATATCGTTATTTTCGAATCGCAAAGAGTTCTGCCTCCATTGAAAGCACTTTTTCTTAGTTGCACACTTTTGTGACAGTGGTCGTAGCTGTAATAATGATCGCCCTTACTGAAAATTCTCCACTTTATTTACAACAGAGTACGATTGAGGAATGTGTTAGTGACTACATTACTAGTACTATTACTATTTAGTATAATATAGTGCGTGTGCGGGGCGAAGGGAGGGGGAGCTAGTTACCTTGCGGGCTGATTGGACTAGCGTCCGGGTGCGGCTTGAGCGTGGTGATGAAGGGGTAGTAGGGCTCGCGCTCGGGGTTGGCGCAGCAGTACACGAGGCGCAGCTGCGAGCTGGGCGCGGGCACGCCGCACACGTAGCACACGAAGCTGGCGGTGGTCTGGCTGGGCGGCCGCTCCAGCGACGGCGAGTGCGCGTGCGCCGCCAGCGACTTGTCGCCCGACGACGCCAGGCTCAGCGGCGACGGCGGCAGCAGCGACGGCGGCCGCGTGCGCAGCGTGTACACGCGCTCGTGCGCCGCCACGCCGCGCATCTGCATTCACACCGCACTCGTCACACTCGGTATAAGGTAGTACGATCTCTTCTGCCACCGCCTCAGTCCTAAGCGCTGCCGTATTCTCGTTTGAAGGGTATGTTAAGAGAGACATACTTATCCAAAGCTTTCCATCTTAAGTAACTATAGTTATCATTAAATAAAACCCGGCTACTTTACATCTGAGACGACCATCTTGATGAGAAATTATGTTTAGAAGATGTAACGCCGGTATAGCTGCTGTCAAGCGACAACACATCTACCTTCGTTAACTAATCTACATTCTCAACAGCGATCATGACTATTCAATATCGAGTCGATTTTATCCGTTTAATCTACATAATCGACGAGACTGGACGCTTTTGCGTTTTTTATATAAATTGATAGATGGCATTGATAGCAAACAAGATAAACTGGAAACCTTGTTAATAACCAAGTTGAAAAAATGCATAGAGCAAAGGCTTTCCGAGATAACAATCACCATTTTACAAATCTCTGATAGGCTTATCTTAAGACCGATAATAATTTTCATAATCCCGAAGACATAAAAGACATGCCTGAATCCAAATACAAGGAAAAGAGCGATAAAATAGTCAATATCCAATTTAGGCAGGTAAGTACTTACACTCAGACGATCTTTTATCAAAGATAGTGCCATCTCAAGATAAGACTTATCTTTATAATGAAATAAAAACAATATTTTTTTAATATAATCATTTATTCTGTAATCAATCCTAGATAAGATTAAAGGTACAGGTAACAGGTAGGACACCTGAGGTCAGTCACAATTTCGTTGCTACCTCTGAAATAAGTTGGGACCCTTGGATAAATATGTCTCCATTATTACACCTCTCAAACCAGAACATAGCAGCGCTTAACACAATCTTATAAGACAAAAACAGGAGTGGCGGTGGTACCAAGAGGGTCAAACTACAAAACTCTTAAAAATTAAATCTTGTAAATCACTTAGCAATATTCACTATCACGACTTTGCAAACATATTGATATCAACATATAAACACAACACATCGTTATAATAATATGTGCTTTAAAAGGCACGTTTAGGCAAAAGGAGGACCACGGCAAAAGGAACACGTCCCCTAACCAGGCGAACTAATGAGCTGAAGAACACCGGGAAACCCTTGGATGTAATCATATGGCACAGGACCGATTGGAGCAGCGAAATTTGTATGTGATGCTGATGCATGAAGGAATGACATTATAGCATCAGTGTTAAGTGCTACCATAATCTGGTTGAAGTGTGATAAGGAAGATAAACTTATACGAAGTGTATTAAATGCATGTGGGAACGACCTCAAGAAATATTTGGAGCTGATTTCTAATGTCCGTGGTTAGTGGCCACTTACAGGTAGCCCTATTGTTGAAATTATATTTCTCTTGTTGCGTTTGAGGAAAATTATGGATTTTTTACGAAAACCGACAACTAAAAATTGACATTATAAAATTGGTCAGTAAATGTTGCAAGTTTTAGTTTGTTGGATGCGATACGTTACAATATATTACGTTCCGTTACATTACGCTTCGTGACGTACCCATTTTATGCCAGTCGCATATCAATATGCACATAATTTTGGAATAATTTTTGTTTTGTAATAGTTTCTTATTTCGTTTCAGTGATACATGCGCTTTTTTTCATTAAATACGCCAATAAAATATCTATATTTTTACGCACATAAGCACACGCACGTTTTTGTATAAACCGATGTATCATGTGACGCGTAAAATGTGAACTTATATACAATTTTAAAAAACAAATCCATCGATCAATCTTTCTTTGATGATTGCGTAAGTTCACTTCTTCAGTTTAGAATTTATCGGACTTTATCTATAGATATATGTAAGATTTGACGATTGTTAGACGGTACTAATAAAAACGTGTGCAAATTCATTATGACTTGCTAAATCTCTTCTTAATGATTGATCGCATTTCCTGACAATTTTTCTTATTGTTATATTATTTTTTACAAAATTGAAAAATGTACACTTCAATAAAAAGAAAAACACTTTTTTATTAAAAATCTTTTTTCCAGAACGTGGGCATTTTCATATGAAAATGATGTCTATTTTTTATTTTAAATCACGCTTTTTGTGAGAAAATTTTGGGTTACGTAACAAATTGTTAATAAAAAAATTATCGACATTTGTATTACTTACAAATTTTACATTGAACTTTTATTTTAAGAGATCTAGTTTTATAAATTAAAAATGATTATAATTATAAATTCCTAAGTAAAAAATTGTTGTAGTAATCAGTTCTTACAACAACATTACAATTTTATTACGTAACGGAAAACTTTTATACATGTTTTAATAATGTGTTTTGTAATATAGATCCGTTCCTATATCTCCGGCCATGTGGTATTGAGCTCGACCCCACCGGCCGGGCTATCGCGCAGGCTATCGGGCCGCCGGTCGCCGGGTCGCCGAGGACAAGCGATGTACTTTCATTGCAAACAAACAAACACATAAGCCGCTCAGATGGACTATTAACTGATATCTTCCCGAGCCAAGGGCATATAAACATTAACAGTAATGGAAATGTGATTGCTGCACTTCTTAAAATAAATATGTATTTATTACATGATGATGTATTGACGTTTAATGTTAAAGCGATCGTTTGCAATTTTAGTGTTCCTGCTTTTATTTACGCTCATGATCAATTGACAACCAATTCTATGACACTATTAGAAGGCCAACTTTACAAAGAAGAAATAGAAAAGACCACATTAACTGTAGATGTGACGATAAATGGGAGTAAAGACTGTTAGAATCAGGATATTGTATTCATAAACGGTAGCAGGCACAAAAACCAAACAGAAAAAGTACCAGTCAAAGATTAGATTAGACATCGACACGAGAATATGATAGCATTGAAGTGCATTAGACCTTAGAAGAAACATGAGTCTAATATTAGGCGACAAAGGTTGATAAAAGAAATGTAAAGATAAGATTACTCATCTTGCTTAATTAAAATAACAAGATTGTACGCTCTGAGACTAAATTGGAAAGCAGATAAGATAATCATAAGTAGAAAGTTAAACCTGAATAATCATTTAAATCTACGTCTGAAGTATTTACACGTGATAATACGATATCAGGATCAATATTGATTAATCAGTATTGCAGGGGATTATATTGATTGATAGTAAATTATTATATTTATATATTCTTATTCTATATACTTAGGTTATCTCGTATCAAGCTTTTAGTAGATAAGAAATGTTGATAAAATATATTTATACAGATTGTGTCATTTGGGTAGTCTCACCTGGATAATTACTAAAGTCATAACTTTATCTAAATCCTTATCGATTTTCAATATAATCAGTTAATACCACTTGAAATTATTATATGTAGTACAATTTCAGTATTAACCATATAAAATATATGGTAGAATAAGCTTTAACTTGCTGAAGATCTCGTAACTTACGTTTTTATCTTTATTTCATAAATACTGCAGTAATAAGGCAGGGGTCATCCAAGGCACGTATTAGTCTCCACAACTATTACTATAGAAGTAATTTAATTCAATTAAAATAAGAATCACTGTATGACTTTAAATATGTATCTTACATTATAATAATATTTACTGTAGTAATAAAGAAGTACTCACTTATCTAAGAACAACAAATATTAACGATTTCGTATAGCATACGGACGATAAACAAACGATATTAGTTGTAACCGGTAGTGTCCGGAGGAGAGCTCATCCGTGTCTGTGACCTGAGACAACTTATATACAGTTTTACTGATCAATTATAACCTGTGTAAAGTTTAAATAAAGATTAATAAAATTGTTTGTCATTAACTACTTTAAGTATAATGTGTAAATTGTAAAATCATATCAAATATATATTTGTTTTACGACATTATAAGAGATTATATATCTATTATTTTTTAAGAAACTTTCCACGTGGTTAATTGAGTGCATCAGTGACCAAAAGTTGGCGACGTCCTCGAGCAGAGAATTAGCTTAGTGTGTTCAACATGGTAACATCGCCAGCGTTTTTGAAACTTTTCTAAAGGATAATAATTTGGATGAAACCTTTAATATTTCATTAATAAATGATATTTTAAGACTTAAAAATAAATTTGATCAATATTTTTTATATTTCAAGTTTACACGAGGATCAATATTCAAAATTATATCACAAATATCTTAAATAGAATTTACAACATTGAATGCTAAAAAGAATTTAATTTCATTAAGAAAAAGTAATATTACAAAGTAGACGATACATTTAGCAGTCATTCGGCATCATCTTACGATATTCAACGTTAATATACCAGCATATAAAAAAAATACATATGTACTATTAATACAATCGCCATCAATAATTATAAGTAGTCATTTTATGTCCCAGTAAAGACTTGATCCCTACGTATCAAGACTGAGTACTAAAGAACTTAACTCTTGAGTGGCGGTTATCAGTTCCTGCTTTATCAATATTAATACAATGTTTTATTATAATTAATAAACGTTGTGGCACTTTTTTGCCTACAAGCTGGAACTTATTTGAAGAATCAAAGTGTTATCTGTTACATTTTTTCCTTATTAAATGATTACAGATAAAAACAAAAAATATATACGAAAGCCCCAAAAGGATAATGTTTTCTTTGAATAATAACAGGACTTGGAGACTGGAGGACTTGGAGTATTTGACTATGAACAGCTGCCTAATATTACCATGATAATAATTAATAGCACTTCTTCATAACTAGTAATGAATAGTAGGAATTAAAGATAAAAAAAAGTTTTACATTTACCGTTTTACACTTTTTTGAAATCTCTCTCTAATTGAGTTTAGCGTACTTTATTGATAAATAATTCAACCAGAGTGTCGCATCCTATCCGGACCGTATTCCTATGAACCATAGTCTAAAAAAATATTATGTAAATAGAAATCCTTAAGGTTGACTGGCAGAAAATGCTTTTTAGCATTAAGTCCGCCTATTGTAACACAATTAATTTTTGGGTCAATAAAGAATAAATAAATAAATGCAATCGGTCAGATCGTTCAGAAGTTACACGATCACAACAGTCGCACCAAGATATATGTATACAAAGATAGATACGTATATCCGTAATTAATATAAACAATTGTTTACCGAAGTTACGAGAGGTCTGTAGGTCAACACTGATGACTTTTGCTTAAGCAGCAAATCATCGTAAGAGGTCGTCGGGGATCAGATATTATCAACAATATACGAATGAAACGTAGTTCACGATGCTATTATCTAAACGCAACAATGTTCGAGAGTTCAAGTTTATTTCAGAAGTGTAATTAAGTGAAGTAATACGCTTAACAGATTCGAGTGGAGATAAGGAGATAATCGACTCAAGTGAACGTACTCCACGTGGCGGATGTAATTCTAAACATGATACAAAGTTTGAAATAAACGTACATGACATCATGGTAATCATGACTGCAGTCATTATTTTTACATTTTAAATTGATTTTGTTGAGAAGAAATAATGCTTAACAAGACATTGTATATTAATGAAATGTGTTTAAATTTCAGCTCAGCTCTGCTGCGCTTACACTGATGTTATTAGGCAGAAACAGTTGTTGCGGTGTTGCCTTACCACAAAAGGTTCTACCAGCTTCAGTTAAATTGATATAAAAATCATCGATACTCCAAAGAGTAATACAATCCCTGATTGTAAATGTGAATTACGATACCGAACACATGAATGAAAAACAAACCAAAATGATTTTGAAACACCACTTAAGTAAATAAATCCACATATAAATGACAGAATCCAAAGTGCAACACGCAGTGCTCTATCTACGATCAATGGAAGGAATTTCGATATGATATCTAAAGCTTAAAATACAACAAGATTAGATACGGCAAAGTGGTATTATTTTTATCAGTACGATGATACACTTCACCCACTTGATGCAAACGTTTATAATTTGTTTACATTGTATAACATACTCATAGCCGAGAAAGAGCCATTCTTTTTGCAGTAGAAACTTATTTCCCATAGAACTTTTATTTGATGTCAGAAATCAATGATTTATGTTAATACTATAAATTTTAAGATTATTTAATTATTATGGTAGTGGTGTTTAATTAATAATGTTAATGTACATCCAGTGTGGTAGCTCATAATCAATTAGCAATAAATTGATGATCCTTGTAAGAATACTAAGTTCTTGCATATAAATGATTTGATTTGATAATATAATAGTATCCATTTATCAATCAATTTATCTCTGATACAGAGATCCTTTATATTTTTAATGTTCCATTATGCGCTTTGAATGGTGGACATTTTATTGTATTATAGAGACAACAGGGGTTTTTATTTTTAATCGTCCAATTGCACTTACAATCGTAAATGTCTTTAATTTTTTTCCTACGGCTTCTAGTACTATTAATAAAACTTATAGATTATATTCATATTCCATCGCTTCAACAGACACGACCACATCCGTAAAGTTGTAGTTTGTATCAACACCGACATGAAATAGATCACTGTGCATATATTTACATCACAATTTTTATTTACACAAGAGCAAATTATTTGAGTAGAGTTCGTCAGGCAGCCGTTCGGTGGTCTTAACCAAACACCAGTCAGACACCTATGCAAACAATACAAAAACGAAATTTGTACGGCAAGTGTGTGCGTCACCGGCGTCGCTGTCACCTGAACCACACCGATGTGTGAATAAAAACAAGTTTGAAACCTATTCTCATCGCGAGTATGTACAGTTTTCACTTTACGGCATAATACAGTTGCAATTTTAAAAAAAATCTCATTCTTAGATTTTAATTTATTTCAAAGTACTGCTGAAACTAATAATTTGTCATACGGTATAAATAACAAATGATATGTAGGTTTAAAGATTTTTTCACACTTAATCATTTTCATAGTTCATATTTAAGTAATAAAACGCGTTCATTCATCATGACAAATAAATTTTATTATCTATCGCGTAATATTAGAATATCAATAAGTAGTTCATGACTTTACTTTTTTTTACACGTAATGCAGGTTTACTAGATTTGAAATTTTATAACTGCGTAAATGTAAATATCGCCACAAAAATGATGCGTAAATGTAATTATTTGAACTGTAAGTATATACTTTTTTACACAATTCCAATGACCTGGTTACTAACATATGTTAGATTAATACAAAGTTACGACCAGAACATTAAATATTATGAAATTACCAGAAATAACTTTACATACTAGCATGTAAAGTCTTCAAGCAAAACAAGAAAATTGTATAATATTATTGCTAGTAACCTGTCATATTTTAAAATAAGAAAACAAAATCGAGACATAAAGATACCAGTTTCATAGGAGTTTAGTTTAAATAATTTTGTCGCAGATAGCAAGATAGATAAATAATATGCGAAGGATTGCTCTAAGACTATTAAATTTATCTAAATCCCCCTAATTAGTCAGAATTAAGGTAATCCACATCCGATTCTTTAATTACGTCACTGCACTTAGCTGTCAGGACAAAGATCATTCAATTTTATTCTGTGTATTATTTTTTTCAGTTTAACGGTTTATTTGTTTTCCAACTATAATAAAAGGATGAAGTCTCCAGAAGGTAATTATTTTCTGATACTATATTTAGTACTTTCAGACGCCGCTAGGAATCGAATCGTACGAACCAAGGATGAACGTTCGCAACGTCCACATCGCGTATTGTACCTTGCCGTTCACCTGCGACATCTCCTTGCCACACATCACCATCGGCTTCGCATTCCGGGCGTCGGCACGCTACAACAACAACGACAACACACGGATTACACGACAGGCAACGACAGACACGTCACTGGCACTCCACAACACTCACTCCACTCAACAGACCTCAGTCAACATCGGCACCATGTAGCTACCCTTGTACCACATCGCGTCCGCGCGCCGAGCGCAACATCGTCACTGGCGCGCGCGGCCGTCACACCTTCGAGCGCAGCTAGCGCGGTGATACCGTATCGCGTATCGCACACGTGGTCGGCAGCGCGTGCGGGCGGGGCGGCGGCGGTGAGCACTGTCCGCCCGGCCCGCCCGCC
>DWRA01003919.1:0-11445 GCA_018250295.1 Spathilepia clonius | reverse complement strand
TCTCTTACCGCCCCCCTTGAGACCTGCAGCGCCCACAAGGGGGCGTTATCGCCCACTTTGGGAAAGACTGGTATAGAGTAACCTAGACTACGAGTACTTCATATCCCAGGAATACGGGTGAAGGGTTATGTATAAGGGGCGAAATATGCGAGCGGGGTTGTAAGTGAAATTTTATTCTTACTATATTCAAGCAAAAGCAATATAGGGCTTCTTTTATATCTACAAACACAACGTTTCAGACGCGTGCCGTGGCAGACAAAATTGTATTTTCCTATACGATGTGTGTTTATGTCCACACTGCCCAGACCACGCAGTCACGAATCTGTCAAAGTACTGTACAGAAAAATATGATGTTGACTGATACGACTCGTGTCTGACACGTTCAATGTATGTAGATATAAACAGGGTATTTCAAGAGAAAGCTGTAAGATATCGCAATTGCAGATTTGTTGTTGACAAGTGACAGTTTACGGTCGGTTACAATATAACTGGTCTGTATACAGAGGCTTTACGGCAGATAATTTAAATACAATAAAGTTAAAAAAACTATATCGCTTACGGAATATTTTTAGTGACGACCCTCATGGCGGAACTGTAGGCTCGAACCCCGGCCAGACAGATATTAAAATGATGAATTTAGATTTCTGTTCTGGGTCTGGATGTTGATGTTTTCCTCTTTGTGTGTGACCATAGCACCCACGACACAGGGAATCCTAGTGTGGGGCTGTGAGTTTAGAAAGCGTATTTGCGAAACTATTTATTAATTATTTTTTATTAAAGGTGGAAGCATTCTCTATGGTTCTTCCACCTCTGTGACGTCACATCATGAGCACTTTAATCAAGTTTCAGGCTGTAGGGTGGATGAATCAGGGCGCATTACTGCATTGATATTGAATTATTGACCGGAATGTCGTTAAAAACAACCCTCATTTAATGTTTTCCGCCTCACGCTGTATCTCTCCCCTAATACCTTCACTGCGGCTTGTCCAAAAGATGGATATTTTACGTGCTCAACTGGCGTTTTATGATAGATTTGTAAACCAAAAGAGAAAAGACGTTTTTTATTTGTGAACCAATTCGGTCTCATACTAGAACTTCTATTTAGAAGTTTTAAAAACATATGTATATTTTAAAGGTGGTAGAACTCTATGTGGTTCGATTCTAGAGGCACCTCCACACCAGTTTCTGCACAATAACAACGTTTAAGCGCGGCTGTGCTCTGATTTGAAGAGTGTTATAAGGGAGACCTAGTTATCAGAGGCGTTCTAACTTGTCCACTGGGGTAGAAAGACATCGGTGACTGACTTCATGTAGGATTCTAATCTTATCTGGGGTCCATTACAGATGTCCATGGATAACTGTTGTCGCTTACCATCAGCTGGACTGCATGCTCGTTTGATACTTCCACCGTATAAAAAATGTCAAGAAATTGAACAAAGTAAAAGGATGTTTTAAATATAAAGATTTAGCCGATTTGGTCATCATTATTAGTAGCTCTTACATATTCTCTTTTTATCCGGAAACTGATATATATTTTGTTGTCTTAAGTCTTATAAAAGATGTGCGACTTTTAGTTACTGTTGCGAATAAAATAAAAACTCAGATGCACATTTTAGTGTGAACACACAACACAAATAAATAAAAATAACATGGCTGTTTGTAATGTCAAAATAACTGCTGTTTACTAAATGCATATTTAAAACAAAAACAGAATTATTAATATGTTTGTCAGTCTGCCTGTTTGTTTTGGCTAATTTCCAATGGCTGGACCGGTTTTAATGGGACTCACTGGTACATAGTTGATGTTATAAAGGGTGACTTAAGCTAGTTTTATTTTAAATAATTGTTTAGTGTTCCTCATAAATAATTTAAACCATTAACTTTACCGCGCGCACCCCATTTTATTACATTGTTGATGGTATACAATTTAAATGGTTATTTTTTAACGCGTGTGAAACCACTCGACACAGATAGTTCATACTATAATATTATCTGCGACATTATGTCGCTCGTTTGTAAGAAGCCTAAATGTTACTAGATCTTCCAGTTTTCAAGAACTGCGCGTGCGCTTAACGCAGCGTATCGGATGCAAAAACTTGTGCGATTGGTTTCAAATGACTTCATCGTTTATGTTCTCAATGTAATTTGTTTTTATGCGGAACATAGGTACGAAATAAGATATTGTTGTCGAAAAAGTTAAATTTTTGAAACTTACTTTTGTGTCGTTCCTGAATTCAGTGTTTTGATGTGACTCATGAGGAATGATCTGACGAATTTCTCGAGATCTGTGAGATTTTAGTTGTTGACAGAATATTATCAACGCGCTCATCAGATCATATAACTATACGGTAATTACTAGGAGGCTTTAGTGATATCAATATTCGAATAATTAATTGTTCAAACGATTAATTTCTTACTAATATAATATATAACTATTACGTATAGTGTAAGTATAATATACACGTAATTGATATTATGAAAGAAAGATGTCTAGTTTAAGTTTCCCGTTACAAGTAATCAAATGCAGATGGGTATTTTTTATAACATAGAGCCACCCACGAAAACTGAGTTGAAACACCATGCCACACATATTTCTGTCTTATACCAGCAAAGTTAAGCTCTGCTGTGTTTCAGTTTGAAGGGTGTGGTAAGGGAGAAATACGTTTATGAGGCGTTCAAACGTAATCCTCACGGGCAGCAATGCAACTGTGATCAATCTCAGGTACGACTCTTATCTTATCTGGGTTTGATACTGATAGGTGGTAGAACCCTTTGTAGTTCGACTCCGGCGGCACCACCACCACACTTATTTTTGCTTAATAAAAGCAGTGTCAAGCGCTGCTGTGTTCTGGTTTGAAGGGTGTGGTAAAGGAGATAAACTTAACGAGGCGGTCCAACTTAGTCCTCAGGGGTAGCAACACATCTGTGGTCGACCGCAGATTCTAGTCTTACTTGGGGTGGTTTGCAATTGTCCTTGGACGCCATTGGCCAAATACCATTAAGTAGACAGCATACTAGTTTGCTACTTGCGTATTGTAAAAAATGCTACGTCTTATGTTTCTTATTTGTTGACTAGTAGACGCGGCGAATTTCATTTCACCTTAGAATAAAATAATGAGTCTGTGTCAATGTTCAGTGACTAAATTCGGTACGCCATCTATTTGATAGACGTAGAAACTGTTTGTATGGGAACACGAAATTGTTGTTTTCAATACATTCCTAGCGTTTTTTTAATTTTTGCTCGCCTTTTTAACCTTCCTTGGACTTCCACAAATAATTCAAAAACCAAAATTAACCAAATCGGCCCAGTCGTTCCCGAGTTTCAGCGAGATTAACGAACGGCAATTGATTTTTATATATATGTAGATAGATTATGTTTCTTAATGAATACCATCTTCGATGATGAACAGTTAATCTCGGAAGGAAAGCGCGATAGGTATTCGCCGCGAACCGGAACGCTCACCGCATGTGTGTCAGGCGTAAGACGATCCGTCCTGGAAGCGTCACGTGTGACTGTGTTTGGCGGACGATTCACATAAACTTGGCATTTCTCGTATTTACATTCTGATATCTTTGTTGAAGAGAGCAATGTATGCTGTTCGGAGGACCACCGCTGTGATTACTTTTGTTTTGTAGCGAATTTTTTGTGTTTTTTAAGGAAAAAAGATTTAAAATACTTTCTTAAGGCGTTCGAATTTAGTCGTCAGAAGGGATGCGAAAACCACCTATAATTTTTCAGTACTTGTTTGTAGAGTCTTGTAATTTCTAACAAATATGCTGTAAATATGAAGATTGTCGTCGTCAATTGAACATTAAACAACAGCAGCGCTTAACACTTTTGTTATTACGCAGCAAAACTTTCTGCAGGTAGTGTTTCCGGAGTCGAACTGCGAAAATGTTTACAACCCATAAATAAAGATAAATAAGTTATGTTTATTATAAAAAACGTCGATTTTGCTCTTGGGATTAACAAATTAGAAGACACTTAGAAGACACTTGGTGGTGACTACTTGGTGGTGTGTTGCGTAACTCGGTGACGCTATCATACTTATTAGATATCCTTCACTTTGTACTTGTATGCAATTATAATTTATATGATGCTACCAACTAATTAAACAGACTCCGAATGAAAGAAATGTAATTAATTAATGAAGCTGTCAAGCAGATACATACGTACGAATTTCATCTTTATCTTTTAATGCATGCACATTTGTACATGTATGGTAATTGAAATGGCGGTTTTTTTTTTGTAAATTGATACTAAAAAAATACTATATTTGAACGTAAATTAGCCACCATAGCCTCGGAATAAGTTTCGCTATAACGCAAAAATGTGATCAAGACACTGCTCTAAAATGTTTGACAATTTTTTTTTCTTTTATTTATTCAAAATATGTATTGATTTTTCGAATTGTTTTTTTGTAACTAAAATTATGAATCTTAAAATATTGTGCAACCTGAGTTGCTTTATAACATTCGTAATTTTTATTAATATAACATTTTATATTTTGATATGATACATATTTTAACAATGATCGGTACAAAAATGTATAAAACAGAAGTTATCCTTTAAACTGTTCTCCTATTAGGAGTCTATTTGGCTACTTCGTCTACGAGCCATCGTAATAATTATTCATAACGACTTAGCACTTGACTTATGTCAGTTCACACTTGTTATGACAGCTGTGACTTACATCATGTCATTAATTAGTGGATTAGTGGACAGTTATAGTTATGACATGGTATTACCCGTTGGGAGGGGAAGTGATTTTTTCTCTTATCATAAATATGTTTTATTAATTTATGTCATACGTATGTTTGGAAATAAAATGTAGATAGTTAACAGTATCAGGCGTTACTATGCGGAAATCTATGTTTTAAACTTAGGATTAAACTACTACGCAACAATTCGCTACTAGTCTGTATAATGATATATATTTTAAATCGTGTTGTATGCAACACCCTCCCATAGGATACATGTGCATGAAAAAATAAAATATACACCATCATAAATACCGCCTAATGGTATGCCATGGTTGGAGTCATACCTGAAGTTGCTCGCAGATCCGTTGCTATCTCTGAGAACTAAGTTAAAATTACTTGTATAAGTATGCCTGCATTACACACTCTTCAAACCAGAACACAGCAGCGCTTAACATTGTCGTTATTAGATAGAAACAGGTGTGACGGTGGTGCCTGGTGAATAGTCCGTAGTCTAACCACAACGGATTCGATCACCTTTAATTTCAATAGGCATAGTCCAACCTAAGGTCAAACGCATTGCTAATCCTGAGGAGTAAGTTTAATCGCCTCTGCTAAACAACTTACTTCAAGACAAAGCAACAACTTAAGATTCTTCCGCCTTCATGTCTCCTAATTTCCTACACTACGAATAAAATTAATTACAGAACACATATCTATCAGCTGTTTACAAATTAACATACTAAAGTTGTTTGTCCGTCATCGCTTAGCCTTTGTAGCTGGTATTAAACTGAGCATATCTTTGAAGATGTTATTTTCGTTACTACGATCTCATTTAGACTAATTTAGATCGAAGGAATTTAGGGCGAATATATTCTAAGATGTCTCAGTGTTATAGTTGATTTAATATTCTGTTCTGCCTAATTTCCTGCCTTTTCATAGCAGAACAGGACTTAACACTGCTGTTCTGCTTTGAAAAGTGTTCTAAAAGTGAGACGGGATGCGTTCTAATATAGTTTTTAGGGGTAGCAAGTATATGTGGCCGACTGTAAGTAATAGTTCAATCCTATTTGAAGGATTATAGGTAACTCTTTGTAGTTCATCTCCAGCTGCACTGCCGCCACACCTTTTACACAAACTTATACGAGGAGTTCCAACTTAGTTCTCAGGGGTAGCAACGCATCTGGGTCGCAGATAGGATTCTAATCTTATCTGAGGTGGTTAAGTAGTCTTCACAGTTGAATCGCAAATAATCCCATCAACCTCAAAATCATGTCATACAAATTGCCATCACCATACGTAATTGATGTCATTGAATCCATTACGATGCACGAATAGGCAGATCAATCTATACTCTCACCGCATCCCGATATCTGAACTCATTTTGTACGACACGTGCTCGATATCCTCATGGGACGTGTAATTGGAGTACGATTCCGATGCCACACTCCATCAAATGTGATGATGCATTGACGTACATATCTTTGATATGTAGGGCTTCAGCTACGTCACTCAGTGTTAATCGAATCGTTAAAGGTTGGAAATTTAAATGACATGGGGTTCTTCAAAATAGATTTTTTATATGACGGAGTAGCAAACGAGCAAGCAGTCCACCTGATGGTAAGTGGCAACTTCCACCTTAGATAAAACTAGAATCCTACCTGAGGTGGACCACAGATACGTTGCTACCCCTGAGGATTGGGTCGGAATGCCTCTGATAAGTAAGTCACTTTTAACACACCCTCAAACCAGAAGACAGCAGCGCTTAACACTGCTGTTATTAGGCAGAAATAGGTGTGGCAGCGCTGCGGCCGGAGTCGAACCACAAGGGGTTCTAGTACCGTAGTAGTATTTAGGTATTAAATTTGTTTTTATCCATACTTTATTATATACCTGTCACGATGTTCATTAACGGAATGGTCGTTAAGCTCAGCGCATATATAAACGGGCCGCACCTCATGCATTGCAAATATCCTAAAGCATTTGTCATTACATTTCAGCCCAGCATGGAAATATTGATTTACAGATAGATACAGCATAGTCTTATCTTTCTTAGCTTATCCTGGCATGTCTTATCTTATCTTTTCCTTTCAACCTGAAGTTTTGTGAACTAACAAAGCAAACATGTCTCCTTACAAGACGATACATTTTTAATACGATAACTCGCGTGTCGGGTTGGACACCATGGCCTGATGCAAAGGGTTCCGGGTTTGATGCTCGCCCAGACAGATGTCTAAATGAATTTCAAAAAATTGTTTTGGACCTGGGCATCAGTGTCTTCCGCTTTTTCCGTATAATGTTTTCCGCTTTTTCCGTATATTTCCTCAAATTCCTTTAAAATCAGTGAGCTTCAGTGGCCCATTGCTGCCGGACCGCTACAATTTATTTACAAGGTGGTAGAACTTTGTGGTTTGACTTCAGAGGCGCCACCGCCCAATTCTACCTAATAACAGCAGTGTTAAGCGCTGTTGTGTGGCTTGAAGAGTGTGGTAAGGGATACATACGTATTTGATGCATTTCAACTTAGTCCTTAAGGGTAGTAAGGAATCTGTCAACGACCTCAGGTTGAAATCTAATTTTATCTGGGGTTGATTATAAATGTCCATGCGCGGCAGTAGCTACTTACCATAAGGTAGACTGCCATCTCGTCTGCTACTTCTATGTATAAGAAAAAGGCAGTATTAATACAACTAAGAATAACTGTCAATTTGACATGACGACCGGCGTGGTGTAGCGGTCACGCAGAGGGTTCCGGGTTCGATCCTCGGTTAGACAGATATCTGAATGATGAATTTAGATTTCTGTTCGGGGTCTCGGTGTTGTGTATTCGTCTTTATGTGTGTCATGGTACCCACGACACAGGATAATCCTAGTGTGGGGCTGTGAGTGTATAAAGCGTCTTTAATTTTGTTGCAGACGAAGTTGTGGGCAAATACTAGTTAATAGGCAATCTTGTCAAGTAAACGGTTTTGATTGATTATTATCTAAGTCATTACCTCCCTCGCGTTTATAACGTAGACATCAACAATAGCTAAAACTTTGGTATTTGTGTCGCAGCTTAGATATTTGGAAGGAATTATTTAATGGAGCTATTGTCAAAGTAATATTAAAGAGTCTTTTATTGAGTAATCAAAGACAAGTCATCTACTAAGGGGAATCCCTTAGTGGATGACTTGTTAGAAGTGCTTCCTTGACGACCCGCGTGGTGGAGCGGTCACCGTACCGGTCTGAAACGCAGTGGGTTCCGGCTTCGATCCCCGGCCAGACAGATATCTAAATAATTAATATAGATTACTCTTCTTTTTCTCTGATTCTCTGAGTCTGGGTGTTTGTGTATTCGTCTTTGTGTGTGTCCTGTGGCACACACGACACAGGGAATCCTAGTGTGGGGTGTTAGTGTAGAAAGCGTCTTTTTTATTTTTTACTTGTTTTATAAGGATTATTCATACTTGTGCATTTGTGGAGGTACTTGTGTGTGGATATCTGTAATCCACTTTAGGTAAGATTCAGATCCTACCTGAGGTCGACCTCAAATGGGTGGCTAATCCTGAGGACTAAGTTGGAACGCCTCGGATAATTAAGTCTCCCTTACCGTACCCTTCAAACCAAAAGACAGCAGCGCTTAACATTGCTGTTATTAGGCAGAAATAGGTGTGGCGGTGGTGCCGCCGGAGTCGAACCATAAAAGTTTTTACCACCGTCAAACTATGTAATAAAATAATGTTATACGTATTATATTTTTCTGACTGAAATATACAAGTGACATAAATATTTAGTGTTTGCGAATATGAACACAATCTCTTCTCAATACGGAAGTTCAACTATCACTATACAAAAATCGATAGAAAGTACAAATTAAGATGTATTGACCCCCAAGCAACAATTACGGACCCCAGCGCGCCATCAATAACGAGTGTGTTGTGTGTTGTGGGGTAGAATTGAAGGACGTACAAAGGTTAGGCATATAATGTATTTCCCACAGACATAGTGTGTGAGTGTGTGTGATAGATGTGTGTGATAATACCTTTCAACCTTGGGTATTTCTCCGTACTAAGAATTTTGTGATAATTGTTTGTCGTTGCTCTAGTTAGAAAGGAGTTGTAAAGAAATAATTATATTAATTTAAATGATTAAATATAATTCGTTAAAGTACCCAATTGTATTAAATACGATAACATTATTCTTTTAAGTGATTTTTGGTTCTGGATATTTTTTTACTTTTGAACCCTTGAAATTATGTTGAACCCATTTTAATGGGACTTTCGTGGAATAGTAGACGACGATGTAGGTGAAGAGTTAGACGATATTTTTTTACTTTAAAGTTTAAAGAAAAGTTGGTGCCAATGGAAGAGCTAATATAAATCTACATAATTGTTTTTTTTTGTGGTGAAATCCTATATCAAATTGATAGTTGGGAAACGTCCTACTAACGCCATCTTTCACCAAAACTAAGAACTGCGAATACTATTAGTAAACCAGTTATTCTCAAAGTGCGCGAAAAGTCCCCCTTATAAGCGATCAAGACTTATAGGGGGATGCTTAAGAAAAAATCTCTTAAAGGCGATGTTTATTTTTTTTTATAAGAAGCCACTTTTTATTCTCTGTCTATTCAGACATCTCAGAGAAATGTATAGAGGGCGCTAGAGAATTATTTACTTTTACAGTGGACGGCAGACGAGAAAAGTTTGAGAACCTCTGCTCTTAACCGAGCTGAGATCTAACAGCTGGTCTGGTACCTATACTTTACAACAGTATATCGCCAACACAAATGCGAATCGAATAGCGTATCGAAATAGTGCAAATAATGAAACGGAATGATGGACTATCCATCTGTAGTACCTACTGACTTCACAGGTTTAGTAACATTTGCTAAGTTTATTCTCAAAGCTGTTTTGTAAGCGCTGTAGATGTAAGGCTCTCATAAGCTTACTTTAAACTGGTATCTAAAATATGACTTCAAAATCAATGCGTCTAAAAATAATTTATTTAATATGTGCATAGGCGAACGTAACTACCTTCCATCAGGTAGCCCGTCTGCCTTATCGTTAGGTAATTATAAAAAAATATATACATTTAATAATTATTTTCTGTGTACAAAAACTTATAAAATATACTAAATATCTTAAAGTATTAAGATAGTGTTATTGAAAAGTATGTTAAGTTATTTTATAGAGACTATCAAGAGTTGCAAATTGATTCTATCTAAGGCCAAAAATTGCGAAATGCAATTAGACTGCAGGAAATAAAATTGGGCATGCATCAACTATTAATTTATAAATGTTTCTTCTGAGGATTTAATCTTGATTATTCTAGCGTTGTTATTTTAATATAGTCTTTAGAGAAATCTCAAATAACTTACAATACGGTGAAACTGATATAATAAAAATAGATGATCAAGGTTTTATTGCTCAAGATTTTGGTGTAGTTTATGCAGAAAAGATTATTCAGTGGTTAAACTTTCGCAATAGCAGTTACGAGGCAACAACGCAATATCCCCGCGTTTGCCAACATTAATCATGTATGACACCTGAAAGTTTAATGCCTATCAGTATCTAGGGAGTGCAATGCCGTAAGAAATTTTCAATCCCGGGATCCGCGGGATTGGACGTTTTTAGTCATTTTAAAGGTTACGTATAAGTTATTGGACTTGTCAAATAAACAATGATTTATAAACGTTCAAAGGGAAGGATTTACAGCTTAGTTTCTGAATGATGTTGTTATTGATACGTCACACGAGATGTCAACTCCCAGGATCTCTGTGCTTTTGTCTACGGTGAGCTCAATGTGTACTTTGATAACATGGCGCTATTATGGATTAGATATTTTAGAGGTAATGCACATACACACGCAGATTTGTCTTAAAACTTGTCTCAAGATAGTTCAAGGCGTGTTAGCGTAACACATACGTATTACTATCGCGGGATCCCGGTATTGCGGGATTCAGGTATAGCGGCATTGCAAACCCTGTCTATATCTAACAGCACTCTATCTTGATAGATGTATAGTTCGGTTCAAATTTTGTATTCATGAGGAAAATTTCTAACATTATTTAATGTGATACAATATCTCCTGTATATTCTGGCCTACGTATTTTCGTAAATTTTGATATTAAACAAATAATTGTATCATTTGCGTACACGCTTAGTTAGTAGATTTAAATGACGTTCAAAGTCCCATTCAAAGCGCGATTTAATGCGTTTGTACAAGGCGTAGTCTTCCATTTTGATCTGTGGTTTAAAACTGGCGAGTATAACTAGATTTCAATGCACTTTTGTGTTAAGTGCTTGTTAGCGCCCCTATTTAACGGCCGAACCTAACCCTTGTTGACTAATGCGATAAGGCGATTATCGCCGTTTAATCAAGCGCTGTTCCGACCCGATGGGCGTCTCGGCTTACAGATAGCAATTAGGCTTTAGTTAATTGCGATGTATGGACATTTAAATGGGACCGTATGATTACGTGACTTTAATAAACTTAATGAATTTGTTACTGATTCTTTGTAGAATTCATCAGTTCAGTTCAGTTCAGTTTCTATATTAATTTTTTCGTGTTTTGCCTTTAAGGTATCATATTAGCGGTGACAATAACACAATAGGCAAGTGTTGCAGGAGGTCTGTCATCTGCCCCAAATAGGTTTGAAGCTCTACTTCAAGTTGACTACAGATGCCCTGCTAAAATAATAATAAAGGAAATTCGACCAGTGTTTTTCAAAGTGTGGGTCAGGTCCTCCTAGAGGTTTCAACT
>DWRA01003918.1:0-11445 GCA_018250295.1 Spathilepia clonius | reverse complement strand
CCTAGACAAGAATAGAGTTGTACTAAGTTGGCTCACGTCGGATAAGTATGTCTTCCATCCGACACACTTCAAACCAGGATACGGCGTAACGGTGGTGCCTCCATATTCGAACCAGAGAGAGTTCTACGTTCATTTACACCTGCTTCTATATTATAACATCAATGTTAAGCGCAGTTATTTTCGATTTTGTAGGGTGTGGTAGTGTACATACAATCACACGAAGCGTTCCAATTCAGTCCTCTGCTCCCTGTACGATGATACAATATTATTATTGTATTCTCTTTGTTCAAAAGTGTATCAAATATGAATTACACAGGTTTATTAGTTTACTGAAAATGTTTGTCTCAGTGATCATATTAATTCGCAAATCTGCGAAATACTAATTAACCCGATTATAACAAAAACTTCCTCCTCTTTGGGCAATCTCAGACAAACGTCCGATCTTATTAAGTTGGCTATAAATCTTCGTGGGCAGTGTTCACTTACTATCACGTAGGAAGCGATATCAAGCTTTCATCACTACTTTCATGTAATATAAACAGCTACAAAGTGTGATGATGGTACCACGGATCGATCCATGGAACGTTGTAGGACTCATGATGAATTATTCAGTGATTGGAGATTTACTATAAAGCCACTGAAGTGCCATTATTGCCTAAAACCTATTTTGAGTTCAAACGCCCCCTTGTGGTGGTTTGTGTGCCCAAACGGACCAAAACAAGTTCCGTCCCCCTATCGACGGGTATTCAGCGCTCATGTGCATATATACACATGGAGGCTTTAAGTTTTACACTGGAATTACGCAAATCTTTGCGCCCAATAGAGAAGCAACTAGATCTACGAGAGATAGGTATTATTAATTAAATACATGTTTTATGTAAGGCTAAGTTTACTAAGCGGTATCTGACTGATTTTTTTAATATGCAAGTAGTAGTTTTTAATATACAATCATGCATTCCACCTAACCCTAAAGTGCCCACTGCCGCCCTTGGACATTTGTAATCCACCTCAGATAAAATTAGAATCCTATCTGAGGTTGGTAACAGATATGCTACTTATGGGGATTAAGTGGAATCATATCGGATATGTCTGTCTCTCTAACCATACCTTTTAAACCTGTACACATCAGCGCTTAACTCTGCTGGTATTAGATAGGAAAAGTTTCTGATCCTATAAAAAATATTTAGTACCAATATTTTACCCTACTGCCTCAGAATGATAATGTCCTAAAGGGTAATTTGTAAAGGGCTTTCGATGGCATATGTATGTATGTATAGGATCCATGTGTTGTATGTCTAGTACTTTAGTATGTGTTAGCCTAAAGGGCATAACGGATTTGAACATAATATAATGAATTGTGTTGTTGGATGTTTTTCTTTTTCATCCCAGTGTTTCACTCTTTATTTTGCAGGCCAAGAGCAGTGGGCTTTCAATTGTAATTATAATGTTTCAAGTCGAGTAGGTTGTTAATAATATTTGGACACATGTTAATGCCGTTTTTTAATTTTATTAAAATTAAATTAATATTAAAATTGAATATGTCTGTGTACTATAGCTTTGCATAGACATAAAGATGTTTTACACATTTTTTACGAATTAAACTTAATTATCTCTATTATACGATGCCTTGTACTGTTGTTTAGGTAGTAGAATATCTGTATAATTGTCCGTGTTCATATTATTTTAGATCATCGTCGTAGCTATAGACCGTTAACGCAAAAGAAAACATCGCCAGAACTTACCTGAGAGTTCCTTAAAACAAAAAGTTTTCAATGGTATGTGACGTCTACTCATTCGCACTTAGCCAGAGCTATAAATTATGAGTTTAGACACAAATTTTATAAAATGGCGAATATATTTTTTATGGATCGTTCTGAATTTAAACGGACCATAGCCTGCTAGAAGTACAGAGCGAACATTGCCAAGATTTTCATACAAAAACTTTTGAAGACACTTTGTCTCTAAATGTCTTTGTTAATTTTTACATGTGGTTCCTACCAGTGTGCGAGACATAATTACTATACGATTTTAAGTAAGATCAAAAAGATTTACTACCACAGACAACTATGATAGCAAAGCGTAGTCTTATAGACTAACCCTATTTTTACCCAATTATTTGGCGAAAGTACCTACGTCTTAACGAGTGGGTGGTGCACTATCGATCTCAGTTGAATTAGCGCGGGTCGCATCGTCCTCGTGGGTGCCGTGGGGCCAAACAGACCAAAACAAATGCGTCCCCCTGCCGTCGCTCAGTCCTCATTTACCGCACCACACGCTCAAGGACGTTTTTGAATTTCGAACCGCTCCGAAGCTGCGCGCCAAAAAGACGCTTCATTACGACGTTGTTTACGTTTTCCAGTAGTGGAATGGTTTGACGTAACGGGTTTAGGTATTTTTACGTTTGCAAATTGAGATATTGTGAATAATGGTTTATATTAATTGAAATATGTAGCAATGGTGATGATTAATAAATTCACTGCTACATTTTTAGTTTTTTTTTAATATCTAAGTGTATTTGTGTAATCATTAGTGTTTGTAATAGTGGATAGTAACACTATGGTAGAAAATTATGTTATATTTTCCGCACACACACACGCACGCACGCACACACACCTACCATAACTGGTCTTACGAGTATCCAAGATCAAATAATTGTAATAATTTATGTGGGAACGATTTTTATGATCTATGAAAAATAACTTCAAAACAAAATTTAAAGACCAAAATTACCGCGCGTGTCACATCTTCTTAAAATTGTTGCTGTTCGTTGTTATATTTATGTGATGTAAATTTTTTTTTAAAGCTTTTGAAGTAGTCTATTATAAAAAGTTATCTATTATAAAAATGGTTTATATTGAGCTTAATATTACAGTAAGTGGGGGTAAAGGTTGTTGCGTGGGATAAAGAAGAGTGGGTGCCAATAAGGCGTACTGAAGAACCCAAGTAATTATTGTAGGATGTAGGATTGTTCTAATTTTGACGTAGCTTGAAACTTGTTATTGCTTATAGATTCGCTGCCATTTGTGTAAATAACCTATTTATTACTACCTCATTATGGAACTTTTCTTGTTTCGTTGTACAATAACAGAATTTGTATCTTAACTCAAAGTCTGACTTTACGACTTTATTTAACTTCCTTTGTTACTTCATACGTATATGATTTTTAGCTCGTTTGTATTGGACGACAAAGAAAATCGCTAAATGAAGTAATTCTGAAGGTATTTCAATTCTTTGTGGTTCAACTCCAGAAGCATCCCCACCGCACCTATTTAACTAATAATGTTAATTAAGCGGTGCTGATGGGTGTGGTAAGGAAGCCATCCTTATACGGGGCGTTCCAACTTTCATCATATAAAAAAGCTTTTTATTTAACTTGCTCTATTTGTTCCAATCTACGTGATTTATAATCCACATTTTCATTGGATGACAATTCATGATTAGCGTAGTGACGTCATTCTAAATTCAATATGGCAGACGCCTCAAGATGGCGGATCAATTATTTTTATACCCCTCAATACGAGTACGAAATGTAAAGATTTTCTGAGAAAAGTAGAGCTGGTATTTTAAATAGTAGTACAAATTTTTACTTCTAAACTTTTCTAAGTAGTAATTTCAGTAGTAAGAGCATCATACAATATCGTACAAAGAATGCGCTGGCAAGGCGTCTACCCAAGTATTGAATTAGTAAGTCTGTCAAAGCGCATCGGCGACTCACAAAGGTCGTTGCGTGGGCACAGGGGGTGGGTGGGCGCCCCCACAGGCGAATAGCTCTAGAAATTCGTTATGACGCACCTAGCTCCGTCCGTAGCTTCGAACAAACAATGGATATTGTTCAGGGAATGACGACAGTAGGTGACATGTTTCCGATGAGTTAAGAAATCTGATACAGTGTTCCTTTACCTTGTATGGTATATAAAAAAATAGGTAGGTATCTACTTGTTTCTTTGTTAAGTATGTAACTTGCCTTTAAGTTATGGAATTATTTTTTGTATTAATCTAGTAATTAGTGAAATGTGCTTTTCTTAGATATAGGGAGATATTAATGATATTAAAAGATGGTAGAGACATTATAGTTCGGCCGGGAGGTACCACGGTCACAACTATTTCTATTGTAAATCTTGTGTTCGTGCGGTAGAGTGTGATTGTAGATTCTGGGTTGATGCTCTCAGAAGTGGCAACTCGTTTGTAAAATACGTCCTGTAACCCCCTGTTCTATAGATATGCGGTTCCTTATTACCATGAGCGTCATCGGTCACTTCTAGGTGTACTTCATGTTCGTTTGCCACTTTCATATTTAAAAAAAATACCCAACAATACGAATACAGTTTTCAGACAAAAATATCGAAATAGAATAATAATATTAAAATTTAAAAATCTACTATGAATTATACTAAGAACGTAATACTTTAAATATTTTTCTGTACCTTACCCCCTCATTCTAGTTAGTAGTGAGATGTTTGCAACGAACTTATTATTAAGAACTTTAATTACATACTACACATGCATGTGTCTATATCAATTTTTTGCAAAAATATAGATTAGTAAAGTCCACGTTAATTTATCAACAGTTCTAGCATTATTAATAATTGCCTTCTGTGCATGAATAAATGCACAGTAATATGCGACATGCAACTTTATTACTATCCTTATTCAAATCGAATACACACGTACGGGGGTAATCCAATTAAGAAGATTTGTATTCGATATTACCAATGCATATTAGTTGTACGTTATCTAATGGAAACTGTAAATAAGTGCATAAATAATGCAAAGGGCGGTTATTTTCAAAGCGAATTGCGTGAGAACGAAAGGGTGACGCATGCAGGGAGTCTAGACACCTACTAGTTATTGCCTGCGGTGATGCTTGTGGCGCAAATTTATTAAATCGTGTGTTGAGGGTTGAGAAACATAAAGAAGGTGTGTATGCTGGCTGACATATATATGGGACAGCCATCTTAGACCTCAGGTGTAGCAACGCAACTATTCGGCTTCGGGTAGTTCCTCTGTTATTTTATGAAGTTGGTTAAAGATAGCCACGGGCAGCAGTTATCACTTATTTCAGGTGGACTGCATGCTTGTTGCTTAAGGATGTCATGGGTAACTTAGGTCTATAAGACAATAAAGAAATTAAATAATTAAATTAAATGATTACTTCCCCCATGCATTCAGGGCCTGTTTAAGATACCAGCCTAATATATTTCTCTTTTATTCTCAGGTACACATTTGATTGAATTAGTATGTATTGTTCGTGTGTGTGTGAATGCTGATCAAAAAATATTACAAAATATGCTAACTAATTTTACTACACTGTTTTGGGTTTTATCCGAAAGATGACTTCATCAATTCATATCATTTATCAATTATCCGTCAACGCGCCACACTTTTTTCGTTTATTTATTTATTTAATAAGTTTTTGTACACGTTACAAGGAAAAAATACAAGCATTTACAAATAATATAGTACAAAGGACTACTTATTCCAAAAAATAAATTTCTTCCGTAACCCTGGGATCGGAGTGTGCATGTGTAAGGCAAATCTAGTGTGCATAAATTAACTAACACAAATATATATTTATAGATATATATGTATATTCGTTTTGATTTTCTGCTCGTTATTCTATTTTAAAAATTGTTAACTTAAAAAATATTATGTTTTTCTCGAATAATTACATATGTTACGAATAGCAATCATACGGACAGAAGTCTTCATTGTATATACGTAAAGATTATGAATGCTCGCTTCGCGCCGCCTCATTGCCCCGGCAGCTGTTACTTGTTAACCACATTAGCATAAAGCTTTAATTAATTGCTCGTCACTACCTACATAATTGTTTGTCAGTTTGTATACGCTCTATTGAGGAAGTTCGCAACTCCGATAGGGAGTTCTGCATTATGATTATTTATACTACGCTACTATTATGGTCTATTCGGGGCATTTAGCAAGTCAGTAAGTAGGTACTCTTGTTTAACTAAAGTATCGCATTTTTTTTAATTTGATATTGTTACGTAAACTTTATGTTGTGACATGATTGTGAGAAACAGATGTTAAAAAATAATTAAATATAAAAAAAATAAGTAACGACTGTAAAAAAAAATAAGTAACTGATTTAAATTCACTTTTACACAATAATATTACTGATATAGTTACACAAAGAATAAAACCTGACTATATTTATTGTTTAACATTAAACACATGTTCATATTCATTTATCATTTTTAATTTATGGGAATATTATGAGCAGAAAGTACCATGAACGGTAAATATAAATATTACCATAAAATTACCTTAAATGAGATTAAATTTTCCTATTTTTAGATGCTTTATTTTTTTCTACTCATAGTCTACATTTACTTGTATATAAAGTTATACCATAAATTAGAAGTTTTTTTTTAATATTTACGACTATTAACATGTTTCGTAAAAAGTAAATTAATCAAATAATACATGTTGTACTGCTGGAAAAATATTTTCGCACAGACAAATTACTATAAAACTATTTACGAAACAAAAGCTTTCACAAATTAGCGCGAGTTTTGTCACACGTTTAAATATTTCAAAAGTCGTCATAAACAGAATTGGTAAAACAATCGAAAGAAATAGTTCAGCGACCTTACGCTTTAATTTAGCACCTATTCCGTATTGGTATACGTAACGTCGTCTGCTTAGTATTGTTCAGTTGACAGGGCAATGACGTTGGTTCGGTGCAGCGGTTCGTGTCGTCCCCCCATCTACCCCCCAACTCCCTCTAGCCGACGGTCGACGCTCTCTAAAACGAAAAAGGAAGCTAAAGGATAATCTATCACGCCCGAGGCTGAGCTTGATAAAAATGAACGATTAGAACATGCAGCCGTTGATTTTGGAACCGCATGTGAAATTCATAATCCATTTCATTTTTTTTAACATAGAAGTAGCAAACGTGCAGTCTACTTAATGGTGGATGGCTACTGGATATCTATAAGCAATCCTAGATAAGATCAGAGTTCTACCCGAGATCAGCCACAAATGCGTTGCTACCTCTGAGGATATGATATGAGGATATGTAAATATATCTCCTTTATCATACACCATACCATACTATAAACCAGATCACAACAGTGCTTAACACTGCTGATATTAGGTAGAAATAGGCGTGGCAGTGATGCCTTCGGAATCGAACCACAAAGGCTTACCTTTATATCTTGTTTACCTTTTAGTTACATCTCGATACCTTATTTACCTTATAGTTACGTCTTGGTACTTACAGCTAACAGCGAGCGTGTTGAATGAAAATAAATTCCTTTGTATTGAAACCATGATGGTTCAAGCCCTCAACTTTATGGAAGACTGACTCTATGTAGATAAGCGAACATTCTCGGAAGCTTAATTACCCGACGGCTAATAAGAGGCTCTTCTTAGAATGTCTGCGAGGTTGTCGATGTTTTGTGGCTCAGTTTAAGGTTTTTAAAGTATTTTAAGGGCAAATTGTTGCGGGTTGTCACTTATACACACACATATTTTAAACAGAGCAAGAGACTAGTTAAAGTCGATCACATTATTATAGCTTTATTTTTCTACACAATTTTACAGTTACAATTTACTTATTTAATTTATTGTGCTGTGTAGTCCCTCTTGGGTAAAAGTCGATCATATATGAATCGTTAAATGTACAGTTTATGCTGACATTGGGTACTTAATGAAGTCTGCCAACTTTCAATCCCGAGATTTTGTATGCACGTTTGTTGTTTGTACGCTCGTAATTCTTATTTTTTTCTAAAGTTTCAGTGCAATTTCGGATGTTCGTTTACAGTGGAGTTGAAGAAGAATGAACAATTTGACAGCTAAAATCTACTCGTAGTTTGAAGCCCGTTCGAAATTTGAATTTGATAGCTTTTTTATTAGATCATAATGTCAAACTTGATCGTGAAATAACGCAATGACCAGAAATATTTTTGATTAATTACATGAGGACCTTTAGACTGCTTTAAGGGCATTTAGCTTTATATTGGTGTTAATTATAAGCCACAGGGTCAGCAGTGGCGGTAAATACGAAACGAGAAATACATTTTTTATATAAGTAAATACTGTAATGAAAAAAAGGAATATTTTTTTATAATAATAGCTATATTTTTCTATTATATAAAAAATAACATGCTCCATGAATACGTAAGTACGTAATTTAATGGTATAACTTTTGTTCACAATTTTATTTTTTCATACTGTCATTGAAGACTTCTAAAAATATTTTTCAGTAAATTGCCTTTTTGTAGGAGTTTAGAGTTTTTTTTCTTAGTTTTACGACAATGTACATTGAGTCTCAGAGACAGGGGTGTGTTTGTCTATTAGGTCACAGCCTAAGGTGCATTACTCTTTACCTTGGGTAGGGGGTGCTAAGTTCAGACGGGTGCATGGAATTCGGCGGCGCCGAGTGGAGTTCAATGGCCGGGCGTAGACCTACGCGCTACGCAGCTACGCCGTAGACCATTTAATTTTATTACCTCGCTAACTGAAAAAGGCGAACGCCCAGAATAGAAAAAGCGTGGGACTTTTGCAAATGAAATGTATGAAGAAGAGGATTTTTAGCTCTACGGCGTATTTTGTTACCTGTAATTGTGTTTAGAATTGTGGCGCAGTCTTTGATAAAGTTGATTGTCTTCTGTCATCAATCAATCTCATCGCTGGGTACGGGTTTCCTCTCAGAATAACTTAGTCTTACGCCTCACGCCATGGAGGCCAAGTATGAATTGGTAGACTCGGTCTTTTGGTTGAGGCGTTCGAGGTTCTAATCCTCGACATAAACCTCTGATTTCGCAATGTTATGTCCGCAATATAAATGAATTATCACTTGCTTTGACTGTGGCGGAAAACATCGTGATGAAACTACAACGTCTGCGAGTTCCTTAAAAAAATCTCAAAAGTGTGTCAAGTCGACTAATTTTCAATTGGGCTGCACGGCGGACTATGTCTAAAATCCCTCACATTCTGAGAGGAACCTTATGCCCAGTAGTGGAACAATAATGAGTTGACAATGAATGAAGGCATATTATTTATTACTTTACTATACAAATTAACTCCGGTTATAAGGATTGCCTTATTTTCTTTAACATGAACGGAGATAAGCTAAACAAAGAGTTTCAAAGTTTCATATTAATAACAGTCTAATTATACCAGTCGCTGCACTAACTTAGCATCACAGAGCATATTTTTAATGGCATTTAACCTTTTCAAGCTTTAAAAAGATATTAAATTCCAAGAAAGAGTTGATTATTTATTTATAGTGACTTTACAGCCAAGATAAAGCCAAGACCAGAGTAATTTGTACTTGGCCAGCGCGGTGGGCTACGCCATGAGCCCTCTCGTTTTGAGAGGAGAGCCATTTTACTTTCTTCTAGTGTTTTTTACAGATGTCCATGGACGGCATTGGCCACTTATCAATAAGTGGACTGCGTCTTAATTTTTTTACTTACGAATAATTATTAATATGTCTAAAAGTAAGCATTATGCAACCTAAAACTGAAAAGTATTGAAAATTTCGAGTTTAATAACAGTATTAGATACCAGTAATAGCCTAGTGGTTTGAAACTCAGCCTCTCAGTTGGTATGCAGTTTTCCAACGTAAGATGCATATTAGAAATAATCTCTTGCTTAAACGGTGTAGAACTTCAACGCGAGAGAACCTGTACGCCTGATCTAATAAAAAAGATCTCAAACTAGTGTAATGTACGCACTTAGCTGGCTCTGGACTTGCCTGAACCATCATTTTGAGGAGTGTCGTGACCAGCAGTGGAGTAGTTGGCGATGAATATTACTAGCGTTTTTGCGTAAATATTTTCATAGAAATTTATCAAGAAAGTTTTGGCGTGCAATACGTTCGTAACTGGCATGCCAAACCTGCCGAGGAATAGATATAGAGTACGAACTCTTGCCAGACGAGATAGCGTTGTGGTAGCATTCCACTTACGAACTGAACACTAGGGTTCCGTACTATATAAGTAGTGACCACGATCCATGCAACTGGTTCGAAATATTGGCAACTAAGAAATCAAAAATTTCGTATCGTGAGTACCCGTTATATACCAAAATTTCTATATAAGTAGATTTGTTAGACTTATATACGTATGCATATATTTTTCTTTTTCGTTTTACACATGTGCACTTGTTTCTTTTTAAAGTTACATTTCTTTTGGCGTGGTTTGGCAAACAAATCAGTGTATTTTAACAGGGGACGTCGTGTATGCTTATGTATCATATAATTTATTTTATTTTGCTTGTAATCAGCGCCATCTAGTTTAAACATTAATGATTACTAGTGGCAGTGTCGATATACAAATATATTTGATAAGTATTCTAAAATGGCGGTAGCGAAAATCAAATTAATTATTAATTATTAAATTTATTATTAATATACTCAGGTAAAATATAATAAGTTTCTAATGAAATGAAAAAGGGTAAAGAAATATTTGATATTAATTTGATCTAGTGAAATGTAATGGTTGATTTTCTAATGAAAATAGGTCTACTTTTCGACGAAAGGAAAACCTTTAAATAAATTCATAAAACGAACCATTAACCTGTCTCCAAGAAACGCTCTTGGTAATTTTTTTTGGCAACATACTCAAGTCGGGTTATTTCTGACATAACAAGATTCAAAGTTCTGTGACATATTCAGATAAAAATCTTTTACATCTACGCCAAATGGAGGAAATTACTTAATATGAGTTGCAAAACATTTTACCTTCAATGTTTACCTTACTTTATTTTCTGTCAAAGCAAGTGTCATAGGTAGATGTTTACAGGGTGATTTCTGTTATTTTTTGGTATTTAGAAGATGGTAGAACTCTTTGTAGTTCGACTCCGGCAGCATCACCGCCACCCCTATTTCTGCTTAATAACGTCAGTGTTAAAAGCGGCTGTCTTCTGATTTGAAGAGTGTGGTAAGGAAAACGTGCTTAACCGAGGCTATTCGAAGCATCTTTGTTCAACTTCACGTAAGATTCTAGTCCTATCAGGGTTGCATTACAGAAGTCCATGATCGGCAGTTGCCGCTTACTCTCATAGACTGCATACACGTTTGCTACTCCATTATATGAAAAAAATATCAAAAAAAAAGTACGAAGTGAATATATTCTACCTAATGCCAAGTAATCCCTGCAACCCATGGAAACCGGTAGTAAAAGACAAATTGCAAAGGACTCCTATTTAAAGTTGACCACAAAGATGCTATTGAAGTCGACAACTAATTTAGAATGCGTAACTATAGGACTTCTAGACACAGCAGAACCTTCTTATTCGAACGACGAAAGTTTAACTACTTTTTATGACCCGCGTGACGGAGCGTTCACCATACCGTTCAGACAGAAGAATCCGGGTTCAATCCACGGTCAGACAGATATCTAAACGCATGAATTTTATTTCTGTTCTCGGTCTGGGTGTTTGTGTATTTGTTATTGTGTGTTTATGGTACACATA
>DWRA01003917.1:0-11446 GCA_018250295.1 Spathilepia clonius | reverse complement strand
AATGCCTCGTTAAGTTTATCTCCCTTACCACACCCTTCAAACCAGATGACAGCAGCGCTTAACATTGCTGTAATTAGACAGAAATAAGTGTGGCGGTGGGGTCGCCGGAGTCGAACTACAAAAAGGTCTACCACCTTTATACACATATATACCTCCATATATGGCTGATTTCAGGCGTTTCAAATAGTTACTCATTTTGTCCACTATTTTATATAGTTGTTCCTATAAATATATTGCGATCTTATAAATATTTCTAGCTTAAGTGTGTGAAAACTACTTTATTATGATGAACTAACTTATGCTCATCCATCCAATTGCAAAAAGTGTCATACACTAAGAAGGATGTTTGAACTTGTTGTTGTACCATGAACATATATGTCCTGTATATTAGAAAAGTTACCGAGGAATTGAGTATTAGAAAACTTTCATAGAACACCGGAACAAGTGTATTCCTACATTTTCCTCGTCATTTCATGGTATCATGTTTGTAGAAGGTAAGAATATTTACAGCGAAGGGAAATTTAGTTACGTACATTTCTTTTCGTAAGTTCGTTATTTTTTGCCATACTTGCCAGCCTGGCTTGTTTGTTCGTACATATGGAAGGGTTGAATATTTAAGTTAAACTACTTAATCAATTTCAGAGCTAAAATTAAGTGAACACGGCTGATTCGGATGACAATGCATGTTTAGCTAACGTTATTCTACAACCAATAAAAGGAAGGCTCCAAGATGGCGGCCTATTATTTTTTAAACATCTCAATGACACGGATATGAAATGAAAGTTATTATTATTGTTTTTCTTAATGTAGTTTAAATTCTATTCTTAATTTTTTAAAGTTGAAAATAAGGAATATTTGTGAACGCGGCTTTAGTTTAGTATTATAATATTTTATTAAAAATTTAATATATCTGCATTGCACTTGCAACTCTTTTTGAACATTATATAAGTACTCTTGTATTTTGATAAATACTTAAAGTAGTTTAAGTGTAACAAAGTGTGGATAATATTTAATTAACTGCCCACTGAAACACTTATAATTTTAATTCAAAAATTGCAGAGACTTGTTAGTACTTAATAGACAATTCAGCTATGAAAAATTTTTTAATTTGCTTTATCGATATTATGAATTTTAAAGGACTTTCATAGAATGCAAATTTTAAATGAATGTAATAATTGATTCAAATTTATTCTTTAGTTTTTTATTCCAGTGTCTGTATATAAATATAGGAGATACTGCAAGCTCGAGTGGGTTTACACGTGGCATTCCAAATTAGTCTTTAGTTACAGTAATGCGTCTATAGTCAACGCTGGTAGGTTTGGCAAGCCACTTCAATACGATAAAAAAAGTATTAAATGATATTCATTATTGTCGTGCATGACTATTTCCCATCAGGTGCATTGTAAAAATGCAGCGATAGCTGAAAATGGGGTCCGCAGTTCGAGTACCAGATCAGATTTTTCAAAGTTATGTGGGTATTAGAAATAGATTATTAGTTGCTATACCTTTAAAGGAACGCAAGGAAAGCTAGCGAGTGTTTTAAAAATGTGCTTAAAGTCTTGTGATGTCTTCGAATCCACACTTGGCCACTGCGGTAGACCGTGGCCTAAACCCCTCTAACTCTGACACGAGACCCGTGTCCGCAGCGGTACTACTTTGAATTCAAAATCAAAAAATTTTGTAAATGTAAGTAGCGTGTTCAAAGTCATCATCGGATTAGAAATACAAAAAAAATGCTATATTAAGTAGGTACTTAACAATTGTAATGCGGAATTGCTGTTATTTGTCCGGAAGAATTAATTATCCCTCAAATAGGGATTATTAATTTTGTGGGAATATTCATCTATCTACACCAACTTCCTACGAGTTTACTCCGACGAGTTCTGCAAGTCTAAAGAAGTAAAACTTTTATGCTTATTTTAAATTCTTCTCCGTGGAACACTACAATCTGCAGTTTATTTTAATCCTATTTGTATTTTGTTTTAAGTTTAACTTTTCGTTCTCGTTATTTAATACGAGGTAGTTTTTTATACGGAATTAAGTTATCAAAGTGAATTCACTTGAAGGTAGAACCCTTTGTGGTTCGACTCCGAAAGCATCTCCGCTACACCTATTTCTACCTATAGGAACAGTGTTAAACACAGTAGTCTGGTCTGCAGGGTGTGATAAGGGAGACATACCTATCCGAGGCATTCCAACTTAGTTCTCAGGGGTAGCAGTAGCAGTAGCATATCTGTGACCTATCTCAGAAAGTATTTTAATCTTATCTGGGGTTGTTTACAAATTTCCATAGGCCGGTCACCATCACGAGGGTTCCATGCTAATTTGTTATATCCATCGTAAAAAAACAAAATTAGTTTCGAATTGAAAGAGTTTAAAATATTAATTCAACTGGTCATATTACTCATATGAAAGTTTCTTTTAAAACGTTCCTGCATAAATAAATATTTGCTTTTAGATACGGTCTCGACATTTTACCTAAGCCGGTCCGTCATGCTTGTAGAGGTATTTAAGTATGTTGAATTTATAATGAGAGTCCTCTCATTACCGTCCGGTTTGCATTTTCAGGTGTTGAAATAAGTCTTATGATTTAACTTATTTCAGTACAGCGACGTGACTGCTTCATTATTAAGTAGCAAGAGAGTTGTAGGGCGCTTTCTATTTAGACGAGTTATGACGTAATGCTGCCGCTCGGTAGCCGGACGGTTATCGTGCTGGTTACGGACGGTTTTATTTTTTCATACAAGATTAGGGTAAGTGCCAATTGTAATGCTACTGTCCTTGATATGCGAAGGACTGCGCTTTCGCACGTTTCCGCGTTAAAACATTTTGTGCAAGGCAATACCGTCCATGTGTTTTTTATATTACGAAATAGCAAACGAGCATGCAGTCCACCAGATAAGAGGCAACTGCTGCCCATGGACATATGTAATCCAACCCAGATAAGATTAAAATCCTGCCTGAGGTCAACCACTGATAAGTTGCTACTCCTGAGGACTAATTTGGATTGTCACGGATAAGTATGTCTTCCTTACCACACCTTCGAAACAGAAGGCAGCTTAACACTGCTGTTATTAGTTAATATAGGCAGAAATAGGTCTGGCGGTGGTGCCGCCGGACTCGAATCACAAAGCTCTACCACCTGCTAGTGTAGTTCAGTCCGACTCAAATCGTCAAATTTGAAAGCATCCTTACAGGTGAAGTTTTAATTCAGGTTTCATTTTATGATAGTATGCATAAACCGAGTTCCGTTGAGCAAACACGCGGCTTGTTCTGCAGCGATAAACATTAAAACATTCCCAAGTTACCGGAAAATAATTGCGTTTCCATTCGGACATGGAGCGTCCAGCTTGTAACGAACGGAGCGAGCGAATCAAGTGGACCGCGAAACCTTCAAATTGAATTTTAAGCATCCAATTTGTTTGCGCGTAGCTGTCGTCTGTACCAGGTTATTCGGGAATGGGCTCTTCATTAGGACGACGCGACACCCACGGCAACGGGAATGATAGTGGATGCATAGTTCTGTGAAATCGTACGTGCTGTTACACTGGTGCGGCACGACTACGATATGTCGTCGGCGACATATCTTTAAAACTCTTATTTGTATAAATAATGCTAAGGTATATTACAAATGTTTGTTTAGTCGAAAAATTATATGTTAATGATAAGCATATAGGTAGCAATGTAAATATTTTTATCTATACAAATAAATAATTGAAATATTAAGTGAAGTAAAAACTTTGCCGTTTCGTGTGGTGTCGATGTCGATCTAAACCGACACTACAGGATGGTGTCGTGCTGTCGTCGTGTCGTATCGTCCAGTAAAGAAGCCTCCTGGCGTAACGCACGCCCGCGGGTTCCCACACTCGTAAAACGATTTTTGCCAGCCACTCGCAGCCTCTGACCGGATTGTGATGAATTATTTATGTACGAGCGCGTGCTGATACATGGCACACTATGTTTACGAAATTATTGTTTACTTAATTTGAAATTATGCACCGTAGTTTGCCAGGTTTAAACGGATAAGGCACGTTAATCGCAGTTAAGTTGCTACGGAATTATTAATGAATTAACAGAAATCACAATTAATTGAAAAGGGTTGCTTGCGTATTAATAAATGTTGTTGTTTTAAGGATTTATATCAAAGATTTGGGATTTATAAAATATTCTTTCTGTGCAATATACACGAATAATTCTGGTGATTCTGAAAGTGAATTAAATACTGTCCGGAATTTTCTAGTTTTATAGTTTAGTTTATTTTTTGATTCTACAGAAGTTGCTAAATTTAGATATATTTTTTTATATGATGGAGTAGCAAACTAGCGTGCAGTCCACCTGATGGTAAGTGGCAACTGCCGCCCATGGGCATTTGTGATCCACCCCAAATAAGACCAGAATCCCAACTGAAGTCGACCACAGATGCGTTGCTCTCATGAGGACAAAGTTCGAATGCCTCGTTAATTTTATTTCACTTATCACACCCTTCAAATCAGAACACAGCAGCGCTTAAAACTGCTGTTATAAGATAGAAATAAGTGTGGCGGTGGTGCCGCCGGAGTCGAACTACAAAGGATTCTACCATCTTTTAATGGTTTTTATTTTGGATTTTCGATACTTTACTTACCAATCCAATATTTAACGATTGCTACTGTCAACAAGTCAAACTGTAACTAAATCAATTTACCAGCGCTAATTATACAATAACCAAGTAGCGCGATTGTAACTTTCACTTTGTAATAGAGTAAAAGATGTTATGATACGAAAACATAATTGTAAGTCTAAACTGCTCTTAAACAATTAACTCTTAAGTCGAAATGTACAGAAATTGAATTATCCATCTAACACAGTATTCGTATAAATAATTACGTTCTTAAAATTCAACTACTATCCATTATCACATTATCACACACACAAGCAGAGATAAGCCTGGCGGTGGTGTCTCCATAGTCTAGCCACAAAGAGTTCTACCACGTAATATGTACTCCAGAATTTTAAGTGGATCTCCATCACAAGCTGACCTGCGGGAAGTTTGGTTATAATATGTTCAAAAAGTAAAAAGAGCTTACAGGCTTTTTCTTTTTCATTTGAGTTTTACGTCCTCTTGGTTGATTTTGATTTGTTTTGTTTGGAATTGTGTAAAAAATGTGTTCGTCGACATGAACGAATGACCTCAGGCAACGTGTACCTGAGGAAAAGAAACTACGAATTTAAGTGACGGACAAATACGTCACTTTTTTACTTTAATTTTTGTTTTATATAGTGAAAATGGCAAACGAGCATGCAGTCTATCTGATGGTACGTAGCTGCTGCCGCCCATGGACACCTGTAACCTCAAATAAGATTACATTAATCCTATATGAAGTCAGTCATAGATGCGTTGCTAACCCTGTGGACTAAATTGGAACGCCCCGGATTATTATATCTATACTAATCCAGGGTGTTACAACTTAACTTAAGGCAAACCTTATCACACCCTTCAATGTGAAATACAGCATAACACTGCTGTTATTAGGGAGAAATAGATGTGCGGTACAGTCCCCGTCGAACTCTAAAGGGTTTTACCACAATATTATTCATGTTATTGTATTATATTTCGTGTATTGTATTATCCATGTTGTTTTTAATTGTAGAGGAAGCAGAATATGGTAGAATATGGTGTGATTAAATGTACTACAAGACATTAATGTCTGAGAGAAGTTCACGTCACACGGAATTTTGAAAAAGAAAAAAGACAGCCTAGTATTTTCTGAAATGATAAAGATATAAAAAACAATGAAACATACTGTTTGTTGAAATATAAAACGTTAACATGTGATATGATGTTTAACACAAAGTCTTATGGGAAGATTAAAATCGCCTCCGTTTACGGCAACAAAACTTCTAACTTGTGGTTGCCTTTTGTAAAATATTTACGAGAGGCCGACTTTTTTAATAAAACATTCTACAAGGTGCCTCGTAATAAACGTACTTTTTGTTCTTCAGTAAAAATTATAATCTGATTTTATATTTTTTCCCCTCTTGTGCATAGCTGTAATCGGGTTTGATTTTATTTAAAAGATGCAGAAAGTAAAATAGGTCGATGAAAAGAGGATTAATTAGTTCTATTCAATAAAATAAAATAAAAAATGCAGAACGCATGTTTTATACATAATATCTCAGGCTCTCATCAATTAATCTGATCAACATTTAAAAAGAATTTTCTCAAAAAAATCTTTTTTAAAATTCAATAATTTTTTTAGAGTTATTTATCAGCTTCATTAAATTAATTAAATTGTTGAACAATTTCGTTACTTACGGCTATTATTATCTAAAGTAGGTAAATGAAACGCTTAATAATGGTTGCCACTTAACATTTTGTCTTCATATCTGAGTACTAAGTTACGGTAATTAGGATTTTACGACGCAGTAAAATACTTTTATAGTAATATTACAGTGAATTAAATTTTGAAGGTGAAGCTTATTGTGGTATGGCTTAGGTGACACCATCGCCGCATCTTTTTCTGTCATACGACAGCAGTCTTAAGCTGTGTTGTGTTCTGGTTTGAAGGGTGTGGTTGGGGTAACTTACTAGTCCGGGGCATTCCAATTTAGTCTTTAGGAGTAGCAATGCATCTGTGACCTGGAGTAGAGTTCAAAGATTACCTCGCGTTAGTTACAGATATTCATGAGCGGCAGTTGCCACTTTCCATCAGGTGGACTACAAGTTCATTTGCTACTTCTGTTGTACATAAAAAAATAAGAAATGGGCAAACTCAAGTCGGCCTTTCATACGAAGGGTAAAAAAAATTGTTTAAGCGCAGAGAAAAACATGAACTTCGACTGTGTTACAATTATTAATATAATATTTACGAGGATTACTCGACGTTCGATAAACACATGCGTTCGCTGATTGCGTGGCGTTATTAACTTCTTTGCTAATTGATTTCTTTGGTCGGAATAAAGTTTGAAATATCAATAATTGCCTTTAAAAGACGCTGCGGCTAAAATTGGCTTAGAATTAATTAAGGAGACGCTTCGAAAAGAATCATTTTACGCAACGAAAAATATAACAAAATATTAAAATTATTGTAAGATTCAATGCTCGAATATTTTGATATTCTACGAACCTCTATAGTCCTACTTATCGCAATATGCCGCTCAGATCTTTGCCTACGTCTGTTTACATTTTTCTTTTCTCTGCGCATTTCTCGAGCACTGCAGTAAACGGAGACACGATATGCGTCGCCACAAATCTGTCCTAGTGCATACAGTTGTATTTACAGCAGCATATTTCATATAAATAGCCGGGATAATCCATTTTCATTTCCGGCTAAAGGACAGCAAATAAAGAAAGTAGACACAAAAGCCATCCGTGAGTAAATGAGTCACGGCCTAGTAAAAGAAGAGTAGTAGGTTATCTTTATAAGAGCGTTCGTGACTTGCTACTTGATGTGCACATTTCTCAGAAAGTATAATATAAAATCCACAAACATAGTAGTAGAATGAAACGTTATATCGTAAAGCCAAAAATATACAAATGAATTTTACTACTTTACATATAAATTGTCATTATAGAAAGAAGACATTGATTTTATCTGGACGGATATATGATTTTATATGCTTATTGTATACACACAGGCCTTGCATGCCTTCCTGTCAATATATTGGACTGTATTATATATAGAATTGTGAGAAGTATAACAAATTCTTCGTTCTAGAAAATGAGTAAAGAAAGCTTTCCTTCCCAGTTGATCTACAGACTCGAATAGTGTCAGAGGTTATACGCACGGCGTTGTCACAGGGCTCAGCGAAGTAGCTTTGGCCTGGTCTTCCTGAAGATTATTCTCTATGCAATTCACCGCACACACGCGGTAGCATGGCAAATCCACGTGCAAAATAGCAGCGAGAGGACACACGTAGAATGTATAAGTGTTCATAGTACATGCGTAGTAATTGCTAAGAGACTGAAATTGTCAAAGTTAAAACTTTGATTTTGAGAAAAGAAGAAATTGGATAGATAGAGTTATAAATAACGAGCGTTAATCGCTAAATCCACCAGTATGTCAAGCGATTATAGCCAATGGGCGGTCAGCCTAATAGATAAACATAAGGTAAAGAGTTCAGGTTGACATACCGTTCTTTTTATACTAAGGTCGGGTGCGCAAAGAAAGCTTCAGTGCCCGAGTGCTCGTGTTACCTCCTACATAATTTACGCTTTCCTCAAACGTTCACGCTTATTTTTATAGCTTACACGCGACGCCTTTGATCTGCTCGCAACGAAATTATTTTTTACGACTGCAATTTACTTAAACCATTCCTGTTCTTACTGGCATGTGTAATTAAATATTTTACGGGTATGCGCCTTTAGCGAAACATTTTCTTACCTTGCATTATGTTTAAAACATAATTTATCACGATGTGTGTTAATTACTAGCTGTCAGCTCACCCCTTATGTAATATATATATTTTTTATATAATGGAGTAGCAAACGAGCTTGCAGTCCACCTGCTGTTAAGTGGCAACTGCTGCCCACGAACATTTGTGATCCACTCCAGATAAGATTAGAATCCCAACTGAAGTCGAAGACACATGCGTTGCTACCCCTGAGGACTAAGTTGGAATGCCTCGTTAAGTTTATCTCCCTTACATCACCCTTCAAACCAGAACACAGCAGTGCTTAACACTGCTGTTATTAGGCAGAAATAAGTGAGGTGGTGGTGCCGCCGGAGTCGAACTAAAAAGGGTTCTACCACCTTTGAATTATATTGCAATTATAATTATATTGCAATGTGTAAAGAATTTGGAAACGTAACATAGTTTTCTCATAATAAAACATGAATAACCAAAAATAAAATGGGTGTAGAATTCTATCTACCAGTTTTGGGATTATCTGTGAACGTTATCTAGCCTTTTTAATACTAGTATTATTTAAAGACGCGTTATATTGGACTGTTTCAATATTTGTTAGATATCAATGAGCAATGTGATAGACGTGAGATTTAAATCATTTCACTTACAATGGTGTTTTATGTACAATAAATGTATATTTTAAACTTCAACATATACGAATAAATTATAAAAACAAGGAAAATAAAAGCAAATATCAAAATATTGAACAATAAATATTTATTTGCATTTTATTTTGCGACTAGATTTTGTTAACAGTGTCCTCTGTCTACCGCTTTACTTCTTGTGAATAAGATGAATAACAAAAAATTTTGGAAAATAAAACCGTCGTCCTAAATTGAGATTGATAGAAATATATTTATTCATATAAAATTTATTACACCTTACCTATAACACGCAATACATGAAAATGTAAGAGTCACGATGTTTTCCTTCATCGGAAAAACATTTAGCAATTTTTGGCTCGTAAGCTCGACTAAACTAATTGCCCGAGGTCAACCCTGAATCTTCCATTTACAAGTCAAGTTGCTCCCATGTGAATTATTACGATTCGATATTCCGCCGACGTTAGAATCCTATTGGAATTTCAGGTTTATTTTGGAATTTTCTTCTTTTCGTACTTTCTTGCCCTTTTGTCATCTTGTATGTAATCGTCATCAAGGTTTAGAAGGACTATAGAAGGCTTTAAATGGTATAAAAGGCTTTAAAAGTGGCAATTATGTGTAATGTGGTTCGGCTCCGGAGGCACCGTCGCCTCTTTCTACCTGATAATGGCAATGTTAAGCTCTGCTGCGTTCTTGTTTCAAAATCAAAATCAAACGTTTAGTAAGGAAGATATACATAGTTATCCCAGGCGTTATAACCTATTCCTCAGGAATAGCAACGGATCTAAGGCCGACCTCAGGTAGTACATTTATTTTAACAGACCTTGATTACTAATGTCCATGAGCTGTAGTGACCATTTACTGTCAGATGAACTACATGTTCGTTTGCTACTACAATACCTAAAAAAATCATCGACAACCCATTTCGCTCTCACTGCTGGGCACGGGTCTCCTCTCAAAGTGAGAGGGGTTAGGCCATAGTCCACCGCGCTGGCCAAGTGCGAATTGGTAGACTCCACACACTTTTTGAGAACTATTTTTTTTGTACTTTTTTTTTCAACGAACTGTCAAGTGTGAAGGTTTCCTCACGATGTTTTCCTTTACCGTTATAACAAGTGATAATTAATTTATAATACGCACATAACTTCGAAAAATCAGAGGTGCGTGCCCGGGGTTTGAACCTCGACCCCTCGACTGAGAGGCCGTGATTCAACCACTAGGCTATCACTGCTATTTTGCTATTTAACAACATTTGGTATGTAGTAAAACTATCTGGAGTTATATTGCGACGGAACCTCGTCACTCCGAAGTGAGCCGTAGCAGTAGCCGACTACTGTGTTCGTATTTAAAAGGTTTTATCAGTAGTAAATATAGGCAAGCTACACATAGAGACGTGTATAGCATATAGGTATTTGAGAAATACAGAGAACTCGCACACAAAAGTTTTCCACGGTTGACCTACCCCGTTTGATATTAATTATAAATTAATTGCAATAATAAAATCCTACCTGAGGCAGGTCACAAGTGCGTTGCTACCCTGAGGACTAAGTTGGAGCGCCTCTGATAAGTAAGTTTCCCTTACCACACCCTTCGAACCAAAACACAGCAACTTAACCCTGCTGTTATTAAGTATAAATAAGAACGACAGAAAGCCAGAGTCGAACCAAAAAGAGTTGTACCTCATTTTATTATTATCATTAATCCATTACTGTCCCACTGCTGGGCACGGGTCTCCTCTCAGGGTGAGAGGGGTTCGGCCATAGTCCACCGCGCTGGCCAAGTGCGTATTGGTAGACTTCACAGACCTTGGAGAAGTTTTTCAAGAAATTTCAGATGTGTAGATTTTCTCACGATGTTTTCCTTCACCGTTAGCAAGCGATAATTAATTCTAATTATTCTGATACTTAACTTCGAAAAATCAAATGTGCCTGGGGTTTGAACCTCAGACCTCCCAAGTGAGAGGCCGTGACACATCCACCAGGCTGTCGCTGCTTCAACTTATTTTATTATTACTAGTTGGTAATGACATTCATGTAGGAAATAGTATTATTTTATGCGCGCCAACGAGTCGATGTCACTGATGAGGTTAATGACAATGGTGGTCACGGTGGTTAGCCATCGCAAACATAGGTCCGGATGTTGGAGTCTACTTTCTGATAATTTATGGTGTGAGTGTGCCCTAATAAAATTTACCGACGAAGGTACTGTTCAAAGTCATTCTTTAATTATTTGTAGGTGGTAATACTGAAAGGTGGTAGGTGGTGGTGGTAGTACTTGCATTGCAGTACACAAAAGCGACTATTATCTACGTAAGAATAAAGGCACCCTACAGACTATTCATGTGAAAATATTTGAAATGTGTGTCATTAAGGTGTCTTTAAGGTGGTAGAACCCTTTGTAGTTCAACTCCGGCGGCACCACCGCCACACCTATTTCTGCCTAATAACAGCAGTGTT
>DWRA01003916.1:0-11446 GCA_018250295.1 Spathilepia clonius | reverse complement strand
GTTGGAATGCCTCGTTAAGTTTATCTCCCTTACCACATCCTTCAAACCAGAACACAGCAGCGCTTAACACTGCTGTTGTTAGGTAGAAATAGGTGTGGCGGTGGCGCCGCCGGAGTCGAACTACAAAGGGTTCTACCACCACCTTTAATCTTAATACCTATGTAAGTACTTATTGTAAAATAAAATAACATTGATCATTATTCAACATTTGTAAAGTAATTTATTACCCGAATGGGATTCTGATACTAAATTTATACTTATGTTTTTAGACTTGGATGAATCTACCATTTTGTAAAAGGTCGACTTTATGAAAAAAATGTTAATTTTATAATAATACAAAACAATTTAACTTTATATTAATTTAACAAACATCCCAATTTAACGTAAATCCAAAAAGGCGGTAGAACATTTTGTGGTTCAACTCTGGAGGCACCACCGTCTCACCTTTTCTGCCTAGTAACAGTGTGTGTACTGATTAGAGGGTGTATTAAGAGAGATATACTTATCGAACGTGTTCAAACTTACTCGTTAGAGGTAGCAACGCATCTGTGATTGACCTCAGGTACAATACTAATGCTATCCGGAATGGATTACAGATGTCCATGGGCAGTAGTTGCAACTTACCATCAGGTGGACCACCTGCTAGATTGCTACATCCATAATATAAAAAGTACCGTTCAAGAAAATTTTGTTCCTTCTTAAGTTTACAATTAGAAATATAATGTAAATGTATAGTATTTAAGAAATATCTATGTCCTGACTTTGTTTATAATATAATATTGTATCTAAAACTGCTAGTGATGTTTGTTTCGCAAATACGTAATAAGTAAATAGAGTTAATATATATACGGCCAGTATTCACTTAAATTTACTTTTAATTTTACTGATAGTGTCTTTAAAATATTATAATATGAAAAATAAAGATTTATTTGTATTTAAGCTAACGCTTCATCGAATATTTGGTAGTATAGTAGATTTAGGAATTGAATGTGCATGGTCCCATTAAAATTTCAACTTTCACAAGACGCCTGGAAGATAATGGTGAAAGAAACTGTTTTCTATGGCCTAGGACTGTTCCAGTTGACTATGATCATTAGTCAGACGATGATTAAGCTAGCTGTGCTTTATAATATGTATTGCAAAGTTAAACATTTTTCATATGCAAAGTACTTAAAAACAACTTTTAACTATAGACTCATCTTCTTATGGCGTATCTTTTGTTGTTTTAGTATTTTTTCTTTCTTTGTCTTCATTAGTGGACACACATTTGTATCTGGGCTTACCCAAATTAGTTCCCGATATACTGTTATACTAGAGCGCCAGTGACAATTTAATTTTATGACATTAGAAGGCAGCCATTAACTACGTGAGGCATTTAGGAGAGGGGATTGTGTTGGGCCAAATCTAACTCAATTTCATGTGGAAGTAAGCAAATATTACGTATTATTTCCCCCAAGAAAGAATGTAAAATTGCCAGAAAACTTAGAGAAGTAAGGTTTTTCTAAGTAAATCTAAGTCAATTAAGTACAGGTTAGCGTATTTAATAACACCAAAGAGAGATTTGGATCTCGCTATTAGGAGAGGGGTTCGAAAAATTGCCAAAATTACCTCACGTAATACATGGCTGCTCGCTCGAATATGTAAATTTAAACTTATTTTAGTTACATCCCGTACTTGGCCTGTTGCTTCTGTAAATATTATGATTTACAAAGTTACAGTCGAGCCGTTGGAAGATTGGATTTGGATTATGGATCGATTAGTATTGGATAGTGGTTAGTGTAAACGAGACATTTTAAGTGCGCTTCTGGACTTTGTACGGCACGTTACGCAGAATGTGGTTGGAAGTTTCACGAATAGCTTGAAAAAATGCGATAAGGTTTAGCCCTAGCCGTAGAAAGGGAGAGACCCGTACACAGCGGTGGTACATAAGAACGGTTGTAGCAAGGTAAATACTCCGCCGTGACCACGATCCATGCAGCTGAGTCGAAATATCGGCAAATAAGACATACATACATTACAAAACAAAAAGGTAAATACTATCATGGCGTGTAATGAATGTTGACCGAACGCGTTGGCTAATGTATTATGTACCGCATCCGTTCGTTTGTTTTTTCGGAGAGTAATTTAAGTCTTTGTCATTACTCTGAGCGTCATAAAATTATGATGCGAAGTCTAGCGTGTTATTGTTTTTGTGTACCATTGTATTTCAAGTACATTCGTACAATTGGACTGGAAAATGTTTTGGTAAACTTGTTTTTGAAAATATTGTAGCTCCTAAACGAATGTGTTGTAGGTTATTATAAAAAATGATTGTATTGTTCAATTAAATATGATATTTACGTGCCAACATAAATACTATATGGTTAAAAGTAAACATTATCGATTTCCTCTTTGAGTGATAAGACTTAGACCAGAGTTTAACTTGCTGGCCAAGTGTGTATTGGTATACGTAACACACTCTTTGAGAATTGTTGAAATTAAAATATTAAGAAATTGAAATTAAATTATAAGGTTTTTATTAGTAGGTATTTAGCCTTGTAATGGCAATGATCATTTTTAAATTATGCAATATCATTCACAAACATTACTTATCGGTCAACTGCATTGTATCGCATAATCTCGAATGTTCTAGTTAAGTTGACTACTCAAATTCTCTGAATGCTGTGAGTTACTGTTTGCTGTATTTCAGTTCTAATCATTTATATCAGTTACGGAACTATTTCTTATAACACTCCTGCAATTCCGATAATCTGAATTGGACGGAATATTAAAAGTATTTATGTTACCTATGCACAATTTGAATTGTAGTGATTATGAATGGATAAGAAATGAAATAAAAAAATTATCACAGGTTTTATCATGCGGTGAACATAGTTGTTAATGTATAAAATCATGCCGTAGTTTACGTCATCGTTTAATACTTTTCAGAATGATATCGGAAATGTTTATACCTAATATTATGGCGTTTTAATGAGTGACAAATAAAATATTTTGAATTTAATTGTATTTTATTTTTAATGTCTGTGTAATTAGCTGCATTAATAATCATAAGTTACATTTCAGAAGCTTTCATTTAACTTGTGTTGTTAGTTAGTATGTATGCGCGGGTCAAATTTTGCAACTGAATTTTAATCCAATTAACATCAATCGATTGAGCTGATTTTAGGTATACGCTTGGTTTAAATGACAACGAATTTAGTTTAGTGAGATAATGAATTGAGCTTAGTGACTTCAATCTAAATCAAATGTTCCGGACGGCCTAAGATGGCGGGTAATTAGTCTTACGCGCCCCCACGATGCGGGTGTTAAATGAATGTTTTCTGGGAATAATATGAAAAACAGAGACTTAATTTATTTAAAAAAAATATATTAAGTAATTATTGTATTGAAATCTTATTGTTATACATTAATTTTATACTTAAGCATATTAAGTACTATACATATACATTACATTATAAGTGTGCTAACTAACATTTGAACATATTTTGTATTATATATTCAAATAGCCTAAATTCCAATCTCTGGTAACCTTAGAATTTGCTGATCGATTTTAATGAACTGCATATCTAATGGAAAAGGAATCAAATAAATTTGTATTGCTTTAGAAATAGAAGTTTATTTGAATCCTTTTAGATTTTATTGTATTTATGAATTATGGTGACTATGAAACAAGCGTCACCACTTTTGCCCATTAGGTTGCGAAACCTTTTAGTCATAGCCTAGTTTTCATATGGCGTCGTTGATTACTAAGATAAATAAGGAAAATGAATGTTTTCCTTACTACCTAGTTACTTAAGTAATTTTAATATGAATGAATGTATAATACATCCTAATATGTAATTCTAAAGTACAACTTTCGTTTAATAAGAGTTAGTAACATCGCGAATTCTAAGCAAGATTATTTTGCTTTCAGGTGTTAGAGCGGGAAGTCCTCCAAGAAATTAAAGAAACCAATTTTGTCGAACATTGTTTACATATTTTTGTGGACTTTTGTAACAGGAAAGACAGTATTGAGTATTTAGGTATGTTAACTGCTTCCTTTGATAAGTTATTCATACTTAAACCCATATTTGTTAACAAAATCATTGAAATTATGTACATTTCAATGATTTTGTTGACAAAAATGCGTTTATGTACGAATAACTTTTTTAATAGAATTTGCGAACGGTTGTGTATTAGTTCCAAATGGTAATGACAATTCATCTAACGGCACAGACGCGTTGCTATCCCGAGGACGATGTTAGAACGTCTTATGTAAGTGGCTTTCATAGCATAGCTTGAAACTGCAGTTATAAGGTAGATATAAGGGTGGCGATAGTGCCTTCGTGGTTAAAGCACGAAGAGTTCTCCCACCTTCTTCACTCTTGCCATCAATGTGAAAAAGTAATTGTTTGCTTTAGTCACATATCCGACATATTGGCATTGAAATTAAGAAGTTCGTGTTCGGTTGTTTTACTATTGACTTGTCAAAAAAATTGTTTGCGAGGATTAAGTGTTATTGAGCCTGAAGTCTCTTGATATGAAGTGGCCACTAGACTCTGTGTATATATCTATGTGACCAACCTTAATCTTAGGCATATGACAAATAAAATACAGTAGGTACTAGTACTTTTGTTTTGGTTTTGGAAATTACATACTTTTGTCGAATTGGTTCTCTTTACGTGTAAGAAAATTTGCAGTCTGTGTTACAAACTATAGTTTCTATTTAAGTATAGCACTAGTTTATCTGTGCGATAGTATGTATCGTATATAATATAGTACAGTTCGCGATCAATACCCATGTCATTCACCCCGATAGCCTCGAGACGCGAATTCGGTACGATAAGCCTAGAATATCCAATTTCACCTAGTTTGTTGTTCAGCAACCTACACGCTGCCCTAAATAAACATAAAACGTAATACATTCAGTTGCTCAATGTTGATAGAATTGTTTTAAAATAACTCTTATTAATTTGCTGATTCACTGCGGTTCTGACGTTCGGAGTAATTTGTTTATGATTTACATACATACCTAATTTTATTTTTATATACGAGTACCTAGTAAATATTTATGATTTTCTTATAAGTTAAAAGAAATAATAGTTGTTATAACTTATTCCTAACTTTATTAAATTCGTAAAATATTTTAACTGACTTTTAAAAATACCTACTGTTAAATTTGATGACGCTTTGTATTATGACACCGGCATGTTTTGCGTCTGCGTTATTTTAAGTTAATTAAAATATGTCCTATATTATCGCTTAACAAATTTGAATGTTTAATTAAATCATCAAGTACAATTTCTTAATGGTCACAATCAACTTATTTAACCTCTAATTCCAGAGCCAAATGTGCCTTTATCTCTTCTGGAGCGAGGATCAGAGTTAGAGGTGCGTGCGCAGAAGAGTGAAGGTTTGGTCGTATCGCCTCGTTTAGCGTTCGGGCGGCCGCCGCCCACGCCGGCGCTCGTGGCGGCTGCCGCGGACTGTTTGCACAACATTAACGCGTTCAAGAGCTGCCCGGTGCTAATGTGGAATGAGCAGGGGCTTTACAGGGTGCTTTTTAGGTAAATTTAAGGATTTACTTTATGAATAATAATATTATACTTTTTGTTATCTACAATAATAATGTAATGTAGAGGTTACTAAAATTATAAGGCTGTTACACTAAAATGGCTAGAGCCATTTATTTTGCACGTTGTGATTATTACATCTTACGTTGAAATGATAAGCAATGTTGGGTGAAGTTAAAAATTGGCTGGATGACCGCTAATGTAAATGACATGGGCGCTTTCCTACTTCGGGGTTATCATTAGATAGCAATTACAGTACCTTACAGTTGTCTGTTATTGTAAGTGAGATAAAACATTTTTATGTTAAATGGTATTACTAATAATGTAGGTAAGTTTGTGGTAAGGGAGATAAACTTAACGAGGCGTTCCAACTTAGTCCTCAGGGGCAACAACGCATCTGTGGTCGACTTCAGTTGGTATTCTAGTATTATCTGGGGTGGATCAAAAATGTCCATGGGCGGCAGTTGCCACTTACCATCAGGTGGACTGCATGCTCGTTTGCTACTCCATCATATAAAAAAAGTAAGTTGTTATAACTAATAAAGTACTATTCACGCTTTTGTTATTTCTAGGTAGACAACATGGTCTACATTTTTATACATCTGCAGATTACCTGTACCTATCAATGCAGTAGTATTTATGAAGATAATACTTTATTTCCAGATGTGCGTCATGGTATACGGGCTCGGCGGTGGAGTGCAACCCGGTGCGCGCCGCCGCGTGCCGCGCGCTGGCGGCGGCGTGTGCGCACAAGTGCGTGCGGACCTCCCTCGCTACTACTAAGGACTGCCTTTATAACTTGTTGATGACGTTGACTCCCTTGGAAGATGGTAGGGTCGTAGACAGATTTTATTACAGTTATTAAGAGACGATCGTTGCGTATTTTAAGTTGAATGAAGATAAATTTTATGTGACATAAAAATAGGTATGCAGGTCACGTAATTTAAACGGCTTTGACGTCATTCTTTTTAGACCAATCGTAGTATATTTTTCTTGCATTATTACTTTTTTTTATAATTATTCTTTTTAGTTTGTTCGTTAGTATATGAGAATAAATTTACTTTACGAAATTTCTTTGTAATTCATTATTATATTTTTAGTTCTTGTTTTGTTGTGTATAAATCGTTTGTCTTGCCAATTTCCATTTACTTTAATTATTTAATTTAATTTTATTATTTCAGTTAAATAATAAAATTTAGAGTGTTACTTGTGTATTTCTATAAAAGCGTTACTGTAGATCTGATTTGCGTGTTTCTCTAGCGAGGCAATTTGTAAACGTGTCTTGCAATAGGAACCACGCTAATGTGTAATATAATTTGAACGCAGCGGCTAAGTCGCGTATACGCGGCGAATTTCTTATGAACACGCTATCATCTTAGTAACAGCATGTTAACAGATCGCCTCACTGGAGACATAATCGCCACGGTGCTAACGACCCCGCTAATAAGAATCTGCGTCATTTTTAAAGACACTACCATTTTCTGCACAATTATTGCGTATGAAATGCTTTAACGATGAGTAACCATGCAAATCAGATTACAACCGATTACAAATGATTAATATTTTTTAAGACCCTTGATTCGATTGTTTTCTATTTATGTAATCGGCTTAAATATGAATAAGTCACATCTACGTATAGATAACGTTCACATTTGATTGTGGAATGTGGATTTATCTTCTATTAAAAGTAAGTTGTCGATACGTAGCAGGATGCAAATGTCACGACTCATGATTGTATCTTTTCAACCGGACGCAAATCCCGACCCATACGCGTATGATGTAGGAAAGAATCTGATATTGCCATAAAGACAATAATATTTGTCCTTGGTTGAAATAATATTGGGATGGAGATTTTTAACTGGCTTCATTAGTGCGTTACGTTGTCTGACTTATCAATGACATTTACGATACGTTTACGTATTCACAATTTTCTTGTATTTACAAATTCCATGATTCAAAACAAAGAAATCATTTTTTTGTTATAACTGTTTCCTTGGTGTACAATAAAGATTTTTTGTATTGTATTGTATTTTTTATCAATACAAAATAATCATGATATTTTTACTTGTACTATTTAACTAGTAATGAGAACATTGTACGAAAACGTTACTCGTACGCATACACAACGTAAATATGTACGTATTTTAAGTGTTCTATGATTTTGTTTGACGTTTTGTTATAACTTGTACCGTAGTGGTATTTCATAATATTATTGTATGCTACAAACATTTTTGTATTTTTTTGATACAATGTTAGTCTTTTTTTATGTTTCAGGTGAATATGATGCAGGAACTGTATCAGCTTGTACGCAAGCGCTGTTTCTTCTCGCTGCCTTGTTGCCGGAGCGGGAGGCGAGCGACTGCGTTTGGTGGGAGCTCAAGAAGACCAGCTCTATGCCGTTCTTTCATCTGGTGCTGCAGTCATTACACAGCGATGAGACTGGTAAGTGATTGTTTTTAAATTTTATGATAGTTTTTATTATTGATTGTTTAAAGAATACGAAAGAATGCGATACAAGGTTTAATGACGCTAATATTTAAATTAGCTTTGGAAATTAACGTATTCTATACTATTCATTTTATCTCAAAACTATTTTTGTAACATCATATACAATTTGATTTGTTTGATTCCTGACTAGGCAAATAGTTCTTTTGAAGATCTAATTGTTCATTACTCGACCTGCATTTTTCTATTCCTTATCATTCTAGATTTGGTCAAATGGTTATATTTGAAAATCACACCCTATATAATTAAAACTTGCATATCTTCTCAACGTATTTAACAGTCAGTATTAACATGTAAAGCCCTGTGTATGTTTTTGTTACAGAATTACAAGAAGCAGCTTTACATTGCCTGACCCATCTATCACAGTCTACGGTTCACAGAAAGCACGCGGACAAGTCTAAAGACACTTCATGTGTAAAGTTCCTTGAAGATTTAAAATCACCTTTATACCGGGAAGAAAGTCCTAGGTGCGGCGCTGGCGACGGCGCGGGGAGCGACTGCCGGCCGGAGTATATGGTCGAGGACGTATGCAAGGCACTCATGCATCTCTACAGCAGGTTCTCGGAGAACAAGAGGCATTTGTCTAGTCAAGGTAATATTTTTTCATGGTTTATGAAATTTATGTAGCAATGAACACGCTGTTCCGTTCCGTCGTTTATGGATATTTGTTAGGAAACTCAATAGATATCAAGAGTTCTGTCTAAAGTCGGTCGTATGTGCTGCACCTTCTGAGAACTGAGACGGAACACCTCGAAAGTTTCTTTACCTCAGCACATCCTTCAATCCAAATTGTCCCACGTCATCATCATGAGAGCAGTGTTAGACTGCTATTTAATTATAAATCAATATGTGCTGTCGTGCAGCTACATGTGAATTTTAGAGTTATGCCACCTTTATTAGTTGGAAACTGGTGTGGCGGTTGTGACATTATTACAATTGTTAGAAGCATATTTAAGTCGATATACAGTCAGAACCATATTTTTGTCAATAGATATGATCTATAGTGCAACATCATCGAAATATGACAAAAAGAAGATGCAAGTTGAGTGACCCTTTCGAAAATAATCAACAAAAAATATCATATATCGTTTTATGCGCATACTGCAGATAGATAAAGTGCAGTTTAATCTAAATCATGTTATTGTCAATAAATATTGTAATGTGTGATCGTAACAAAGTGGCGCCATATTACAATTGGAAGCTGCACTTGTGGTGTGCAAAATAAATATTAATGCCGCTCAATGAATTACGACATAAGATTAATTTTATATTCACTTCGCATGCGTAAAAGCTGCCTCGCCGCATAAGTAATGTGACGTGCTAATATAAAAATGTCAATCAATTGTTGCCATGCACTCCTAATTTTAAGTGCGTACAGAATATATAGTCTTAATAAATAATCTTTCAATACTAAAAGTATTAATAAATTTGATAAAATGTTACTTAATTCATTTAATTATTAATTTTAAAATTAACAAATTAATAAAACTATAAAATTAAGTTTATATATTGTTAAGTAACTAGCATGTATTTCTGTTAGTAGTTCAATGAATAAATAAATAAATAAAAAGTTTTACAGTACTGTGTGTGTTTTTCGAGAATTATTTTCTGACGCCAGTTGTTAATTTGTAGTGTAGTTTGTTATTCTATACAATTTGTAGCCTAGTAAACTAACTGTTTTGTTTTTAGGTAGGCAAAAATGGACAGATTAATTATTTATAACAAGCTCAAATATTGTCGGGTTTTGACGTTCAATCAACGGCTCACAATAGATAGGACTCACAAGACAGACGAAGGATTAAGTACGCCGAAGCCGAATAATAAATTCGATGTTTTGTTTACCAATGACCGAAATTTGACAACTTCTGTCTATTACAACCCATTATACGTTTTTTTAAACGAATTCCGGCTGATTGAAAATTAACTTTTGTGATGTCAATTTTCTGCATGGCTGACATTTGTAATGTGATTTAGATTAAACTGCACTTTATCTGTCTGCAGTATTACAGAGCATAAAAGGATATGATGTTTTAAGGTTCCGTAGCCGAATTGCAAAAATCGGAACCCTTATAGATTTGTCACGTCTGTCTGTCCGTCTGTTCGTATGTCACAGGCACTTTATTCGAAAATTGAAATTTGTAACGATTTCTTCTTTAGGCAAACATTGAGTTTAATTTCTACAACTGATTTTATACAGAACTGAAAGAACTATGTTGTCAAATATATGTATTAACTATTCAATTATTATTCTTACTAGTTGTATTTTTTTCCTAGTTTGAATAAAATGAATGATTATATAGAACATAACTTACTGATTGTATTATATTTTTGTGTATGTACAGATGAAAGCTGGATTCTGGTTTGTTCCTGTCTATCGTCTGTACTATCGATCAGCCCCCGAGCTCGTCTGTATGCCGTCCATCGCCAGTTCCCCACGATACTGCTGGCTACGATGCAAACGGTCCGAGATAAACTATCGCTTCAGGGGAAACCGGCTGACGTCATTAGGAACGCTAATAATGTTGGTATACTGAAAGCTTATTTATACACAGAGATCCGCATTCCTGAATATTACATATTTTCAACCTTTATTCGTGTTGGCTTATGCATATAATTGTATTTGCGTACTTCGTCGGCCTGCCACAATGTCAGTAATTATGGAAGCTGTTAAAAGTCGGTAGAAATCTGGGATTCGATTGAGAGTGCCTCACCGTGCTTGAGTTCTGATGAATTATTTTAAATACATGGTTTTAACATATAAAACAGAATAATTGTTCGTTATTCCAACTGACGAGTGTCAATTGATCTAGTATCAAGATATCTAGAGATTATTTTTATTTCTTAACATTTAAACACGAATGTCTTTAACATATTAAGTATGTAATTGTAAATAAAATACTTAATTTGATATGTAATCCCATTGATCAGGACCCAGCTCTCCATACACTATATTGGTTGCTGACCCTCATCAACTGCCTCATGCTGGAGTGTCCGCCTGCCAAGGAGAGCTTCGCGGACACTAACATGGCCGCCTCCCTCGTGAGACTGTGGCCGTGGTGCATGATGACCGAGCAGCTGAGATGTGCCATCATGCATCTTCTAGTCACTTTTACAAATAATTGTCCCAAAGGTAACTCGTACCTTTGGTCTTCTATTATTAAACGTCAACAAACGTAGTCGGCTTTAAAGTTTCATTTATATCAATATGGTAGCTTTTCTCGCTACGTTGTGGACCTTTATTTTAATATTTATTTAAGTTTATTATATGTCTGTACCACTTACTAGTCTTTGTTAATAGCTAATAGTAATATTTATCGTACACTATATTTGTAAATTATCACGGTATTGTAGTAGAGTAGATTTAAAGGTGGTAGAACCTTGTGTAGTTC
>DWRA01003915.1:0-11446 GCA_018250295.1 Spathilepia clonius | reverse complement strand
ATCTGGGGTGGATTTCAAGTGTCTATGGGCAGCAGTTGCCACTTACCATCAAGTCGACAGCATGCTCGTTTGCTACTCTATCGTATAAAAACCATAGACGGTACTCGCCATCTACTTACCATCAGGTAATTTCAAGATCGTTTTCTACTATTTTTTATTAAACAATATCACATTTGCAAACGCTTAGGCACTTTCCTGAATTCTATAAATTTTACTATATTTCATACAACAATGTAAGTGTAAATTAGAATAAAATGTTTTCTTACAAACCATAAACTCAACCGTTCTAAACCAGCTAACGGACTAAAATAATTATCGACTTATTTTAACAGCAGTTGATTATTTTTCATCGTTTTAATCTGTAAAAAAACCAAATACTTAATTTAAGTCACGTAACAAAATAAAATATAGTATTTAATATTTCTCGGACGAACATTGCCATTAATAAAAAAGGTATTAACAGATTAATAAATAACTTTATGTCAATGTAATCAACGGACATGAATCAATATTAATATTGAACGGATTTCCTGCATATACGGAAGTGAATTCTCAAGAACCTAATACAATCTATCTCTATAGAAACACAAACACAGAGAAACAGACAAAGAATGTAAAAATGTTAGAAAATGTTATTATTACGTACTTATTATCTTTTCTCTCAAAAGATTTTTGTAAACAAATCCGATGTACAGACCAGCGAAACATAGATAAAATATGTTTATTATTTATGCTTATATAAAATACAAAAATGAAACGGAGTATGTATGAGTAAAATCTTCAAATTATTTCAAAAATGGAACTCGTCATTTTTTGCGTCGCAACGCCCGGCCTAATGTGAAAGTGATATAACTGATTATAATAACAATATGGGCAACTGTCATTTGCGCAGACAATGGAAGGTGGGCCATGCTAATACAGTTTTTATACTCTTGTTACGTAATAAGCAAAAGTGATCGAAACAAGATCTTTATTCAATTCAATACTTTTTATAGCAACAACAATAGTTGTCAAGAGAAGGAAATAAATAGATATCATTTTTTGTATGACTATGTTTATCTAATCTTGATTAATAAGTTATTAATTAATTAAGGCATTGTCCTCATAGATTATGATTGTATACTTACTTCTTACTATAATAATTTTTATTTTTTATCTTTGTATCGTTTGTATCCAATACGATACATAAAAAAACTTGATTTTATACGACTTGTGTACTGGATGTCATGAAAAGTGTACGCCAGCCAGCGTCGTCCATATCTGTGAGCGTAAATTTTATGTTTTGTATGTGATTTGTGGTTGGCATAGATATCCAGCCGTTTGAGTAGACAGTAAAAACTGAATTACTTAATTTCTCCTGGACCTATTAAACGTAAAAAAATAATATTTATTTTTGAATGCAAGATTCAGAATGTCACTTAATTGTACTTCATACCTCAAACTATTTACGACACACTTACTGAAAATGCAAACCTTACTATTACAAAACCTATATTCACATGCCCTACAAGTCTCACATGTGCTATTTACCTCAGTTTTGCGGTATTTACCTTACAGCAATGTGATCTGCGACCGTAATTATAACTCGACTCGATAATTATTTCTTGTTCATTGCACATTCCGCGGTTTACATGTAGGTTGGAGTAATAAAGTAATTTTGTACAATTTCATCTTTGAGCAACTAGTAGTTATAAGTAAATGTGTAAATATTAACGAGTTATTAAATTACTTAATCGTTTTGCTCTCGGCAGGGAAGACAACAAATCTTCTTTTAACAAGACGGAGTACAGGGTGGTATTTACATTTGGTTAATTTGTCAATTTAGTCAAGAAACTTGATAGCTATAATTTTGTAACGGACAAATACAATTTCATTGATTAAATAAATTCTGCTATTATTACTATCCTGTAAATACAAATGGCATATTAGTTTCGAAATTCGCAGCTATCTTGAATTACAAGCAGACGAATGCAACCCTTTGTCTCGCCTGTCTACTATTTTTTTCTTTTATCAACTAGATGTGGTTTATACTATACCTTATTACCTCGTCGTTAATAATCTGCTATGTAGCAGCCATTAAAGTAATCGTTTATTAATATAATGTTAATATAACTTGTAGAAACAAAAACTACTAGAGACTAACCATTTGAATAATACATACCACTTTTTGAATCACTGATAATAGAGTAACAATCAATATAAATAAACATCGGATCTTTGAGTTGTTTACGATATGTGTTAACGTAACAGAACGTTCACGCTTTCACAAAACGGAAATCGAAACGGCCAAGTGCGAGCCAGATCGAGTTTCATAACTACCGGCGGTAGCGGATATAGGGCATTGCACACTGCACAGGTGTTGTCAAAAACTGGTTAATTATAATTAGTTTCAATTAGTCTTTACACTAAATTTATTTGATTAAAAACCTGCTATTGCAGGAATATAAATTGGTAATGTATGTAAACAGTACGTACTTTGTAATACGGTTCCGTATGAGTGCACAGTCACACATTGCTTCCCAATATTTAATATAGATCCTTCTGAGTCCTGCACATTGTGTGATTAAAAATCCTATGGTAATTCCTAGAAAGTTGTATATTTGAGTAGTCTTCTTGTGCTAAGTGATACCAGGATGGACTCTGCCATGTTCAAACTTAAACTAAATTAAAAAAAATAGAACAACAATGAGTTTTCTGTTTTCATTTAACACAAAAGACATAAAACTATAAGCTACTTTAAACCAAAAACAGACGCTCAAATTGATTTATACACATATTTCTAAACGTTTTGTTACGTCTTACATGGTAACTTAATAATCCATGTTTTATAATTCATTTCCTCACCAGATGGCGACACGGTGATGGCGTGGAGCTCGCGCGCCGTGGCGCTGTGGTGCGCGGTGGTGGTCTGCGCGCGCGCCGCCGCGTACACCGTCGACTGCAACCACGAGTACACTGACTGTGACACTGAACTTAGTTAGTATTCATTGCATATTTTTATGTAACCTACGTTATTACAGCCTCTGAAAATCTGGAAGCGATCTATGTATTATGAAGGAAGAAAGGCCAAGATTAAATCATTATTGGGATTATATTTCTGTTTTGTGTTTCAATACTTGTTTTCTTACACCTGTAGGAATCCAAAGCATCCGTTGTACCAAAAGAGTAAAAACCTATTTATATTCAAAAGTCATTACATCCAAAAGTGACACAGAGCATTCATTGAATTTACTTTGTAAATCCGTCACTAAATGCACACACTACAGACCAGAATCCCCCAAATCAACGTGGTACGGTGACAATGTTGTCGCAATTAATGAAAAACCACAAAGTGTCCTAAATTAGTGTCAGCATTCAGACCTGTTATTTGCAACGAAAGCTTCAGGGGTCATTAGGCAATGATTACTTGACCAGCGTACCCAATGCTGATGTTAAGGTCGAAAGTGTCGAAACTTCTCCTTTATTATATTTACCGCTTTTCGCGCTGCGGTACGGTTTTGGATACCGTTTTCACAAATTCGATTCTTTACGCTCTTTTATGAGTTAATATGTTTTATAACGTCAATAGGTATACTTTTTTAATATACCTTCACCAGGTTAAAGTAACGCTATATGCTTTAGAAATAATATTATAGCCTGCTTAAAGTATTGAATTCAATAATGTCATGATCACGCATAAAAATTCTAAGCAAATCCCAGAATTACTTATTAGTTTTATGCAGTCCACGTGTCTTGGCGAAATAAAAGCTGCATTTACCTCTTAAGTTCAGACAAAGTACTCAACGTCTTCTATAAAGACTATCTCAAACTATTATTTTTATGACATGAAAAATAACTACCGCCACTGCCGCGCTTGGTTAGCTGATTAAAAATCAATAACAATACTTACAACAGTTTTACTTGAAGACGATCATAGATGTGCTGTCACCTTTAGTACTTATTGGTTTATTTACTCGTATTACACATGTCTTTAGCTAAATTAGGACCCATCATAAAAATCTAATAATGTATATAAAGACTCCTATAAAAAGCTCTGACTAAAAAAAAATATCATGTTACAAACGTTTATGGCAGCCTAAAATTATCGTTAATTCAATCTCGTATTTTTTAATGACGAATGGCGGTATTCGGGCTGGAGATGTCTGGGCCATTATTTTTTTTCGACAAACACCGCCGTAACAGCTTTGCCCCGAGTTCTGTGTGACCGTACTTAATTCGCGGTTAGAGCCTCGACGCTTTGAAATGGCGATACGTTAGCAAAACGTGGATCTATTTTTCGAAAGAGACCAAAAATGTAAGGGCTAACAGTTACATGGTTTGTACTTTACATGGTTGTACATCTACATATTTTTTTATTTTATATACAGTATGGTTTAATACTTTATTCCTACAAATAAGATAATTTGATTATAATAAGGAAATTAATAACCAGTATTAAAAAATAACTTTTTATATTTTTATGTTTTCAATACTTACATAATTTTGAGTCCTTCCACTATCAGTTTCACGTCATTTTATATTGTTCCATGTTTATTTTTAAATTGAAATTGATGCTTTAATGGAATGAAAGACATCTCGGAGTGGTTCGCGTTGATACCATAGATAAAAAATGTCAGCTGGTTAATACCTCTATATGCGCGAATAAAGAATAAGTCACACAATATGATGACGCGATTTCACACGAAAATTATTTTTATGATACGAATCTTAGTATTCTTTATTTGAATCTTATTTCGTCCGCTTTTTTGATTAATTTTATGGTTTGAATAATTTTTCAGCCTGTCATGATTTTAACACGGATTAGAACTACACGGGGGATATACGGAAAGTTTTAACTTTTTAGGATTGAGTCTGGCTATGACTAATCATTTACAAAATCGCCATGTCCATACAATTCGTAACGGCGGCGGTTGCAAAGAAAAAAGTTTTAAATGTGACGGAACTGAATAGTCGAATCGTGACTTCACTGTTGCCTTCTTAGGTTTCCGGTACTTGTCTCATCGTCACATACAAGCTACGAAAATTACTTAGAGATCGAGTGACATGTTGATTTGATCGCCGACTATAAGAAAAGAAGATGTTGCAAATTAATTAACAAGACAAGAATTTTATTTCCCAAAAATTTAAAATTCCTTTTCATTTCATATTACTTTAACACGTGGAAAAAATGGAATAAGTAACATTAAACTCATAGACAATAAATATTTGTATGTGCGTATAGGTTGTGGTTCGATTCCGGAGGCAACATGGCTACACTTATTTCTGCTTTATTACAGCAAAGTTAAGCGTTGTTGTGTTCTCGTGTGGTAAGGGGGCGTATTAATCTGACGCGTTCCAACTTAGACTTCAGGGATAACAACGCATTTGTGGTCGACCTCAAGTAGGACTGTTACCTGGCCCATCCATGGGCAGTTGGAGGGGTCTACTATCAGATGGACTGCATGCTTGTACTTCCATATTGTAAAGAAAGAAAATCATATACTTTGTTAATAAAAATGATTTTCGCCGCGATTTCATAGCATAACATTTCGTAATATATCTTATCTTTTATAATATTTTTTCGTTTAGCTCGCAAATAGTTACTCGTCGGTAATGAGCCAAGATCCTAATTTTCGTCACATTCTTTGAGTTAAACGATCTTTTTTATTTCTGCGTAAATAGCGACCATTGGATTTTTTAGTGCAGATGAAATTAGAGGAAGTCTGATCTTTGCTATTAAGTAATTTGTTACGAAAACAGAGTTTCTTTGTTAAACCTATTGTTACCTATCGTGTTAATAATTTATTTGGGGTAATGGAATTTATTATATCTTCTGAGTCGTGAATAGAGCTTGTATTTAAGTTTCAAAATTAGCTTCCACATGTCTGTATCCACAAAACTCGAAAAGTAGTTGACGATTTCACTTTAAATTTGTAATACAACGTTACATTTTATCTAAAAGTGTTTTTATATATTTTTTATCCCAAAGTTCAAGATTGTGATTAACATAAAGTACCTTATTAGTCGTTCAGTACTTTATACATACGTAGAAAAATATAGAGGTATTAAAATATCCTGATTAGAACAACGTTAATATTATATACTACTCGCTACGGAAGTAAGTCTATAAAAAAGGTTATTAAGATTTATACAGTCTCGTGAAAATTGTCGGAAAATGTCATAAATTCAAGTTAGCCGCCCCCAAAACAATAAAAAAAAAATAAAAAACGAAAAAAAGCAATGTAACGTAAAGTCAATGGACGTTACACGTAACTAGCGTTGACATAGAAAATGTCGTGGATTCAAGGTTGCCGCCCCCAAATCAATTAAAAAATAAATAAAAAACGAAAAAAGCAATGTAATGTAAAGTCAATGGACGTTACAAGTAATTATCATTGACATAGAAAATGTTATCAATTCAAGTTTGCCGCCCCTAAAAAACAATTAAAAAAAAAATGAAAAAGAGCAATGTAACGTAAAGTCAATGGACGTTACACGTAACTAGCGTTGACATAGAAAATGTCATGGATTCAAGTTTGCCGCCCTTAAAACAATTTAAAAAAATAATAAAAGGAAAAAAAAAGCATTGTAACGTAAAGTCAATGGACGTTACACGTAACTAGCGTTGACATAATCGTCATTCGTCAAGCGTGACGCCAGACGCATCGCATTTAGCGCGGCGCGAATCAGAAGAAAAAACATGTTTGCCCATTTTTTTGGCGTTGAAATGAGAGCAATACTCCCGAGATGTATGACTAAAGAGTAATAAATCAAAGCGATAATCTGTCTAATCTTATCTTTCGTTAGGAAGGTCTGAAACATCTGCAGCTCAGATAGCACCATTGGTGTATGGTATTTAATTTTAATTGATTTTTTTAACCTCTGCCTATCTTGTTGGTCTGAGCATGGTGAATAAAATATTAGGATTCATATTGATTTTATATTTTGAACACGAAATCGGCGATCAATAGATTAAAATTGAAATGAAATCAGCAATAGGTGTCCAAGAATCGGTCTGCTTTTAGAAGGGAAAGTATTTACACCACAGTCCAATTGGACTTCACAAATCTTTGAGAATTCGATGTAGAACTGTTAGTTACAAAGATTTTAGACTTTAGTATTTTCATAACCTTCGTATTTTTTATAAATTCACGCACTTAGGTACCAAGTTCCTAATAAGTCTGTTTATTTTCACTTTATTAATGAGTAGCATATTTTTATTTTTAATGTTCATATTACAGTTTGAAATTACCGCTGCTTCTCAACCTTGATTCAATAATAAGTAAGTAAGTAAGTAAGTACGTGCCTAAGTTACTAAAACTGAAGTCACTAAATCTTACTACAGTATAATTTATCCTACCTCCTAACTGTAAATAGTAATATAATACATTGTAAAATTCGCAGAACTTAAACCAATACAAACGCGAAAATGCCAAATTGCCGCCATTAGTCTTTAGCGCAGTTTTAGCTTCTATTCATACTTACTCGTGTGATTTATAGTACGAGTGTCATAAATCACGTCTCCTAAGGTCCATTGTGTGTTGACCTTGTGCTTCTTTGAGAATCGTGAGGAGTGAAAGTGGTCGGCCGCGATTCTGATGGTACTTGAACTCTTGGCTTTGTTTCTCTCAAATTAAGAGTAGACAAGAAGCCGAAGTCTCATAGCTCTGCTGTAGCACACTAATTAGTTCACATACGCTTAGAATAGAGATTCTCGAGCTTATTTTGTCTCCCGCAGACTTTTGCAATGTGTTTTCTAAAGCCGTCAAAGAAATAGAGCGCGTTAAAGGAAATGTATTTGACGAGAAATATATCTCTGAAATAAGTTTTCATACAAAAATATCCTCCTATTTTTAACTAGGAATTATAGTTTTTGTTTAACTAAAATAAAAGAAAAATAAAAATCATTTATGGCCCATAACCTGTTTCTAAACCCCAATATTCTTTGAGTTCTTCATTGTCTTATAAGCCTTCAGCGCACAAGGGTACGTTATCGCTCACTTTGAGAAGCACTGGCTTAAAAGAATGGCGGAAATGCCTCCTCCGTTAAACAACTACGGGTTTTACTACCTTTAAAAAAACTATGCGGTTTCACCCGCGTTTAAAGAAATGTAACATGACATACATATAACCGGAATTTTGTATTTTGAAGAATAATTTGAGAAAATTTGAACAGTAGATTCTCGCGCGATACATTTCATGATTTTTTCATTTTTTATGCAGGACTCTAAAAACATTTTCTATAATATGAACTTGGCTACTTTTATCTTAGACAATATGTTATAAAAATAACATCAGCTGCCAGTAAAAGTAAAACAGATTAGCCGAGACAAACCACCAGACAAAACTTTAATTATTGTTATTTTATACTAAATACCGTTTGTATATGGACTTATATTAGTAAAAAGCAGTTATTTTGTCATTACAAACAGACACATCAATATTATTCATTACATATAGATTTACCGTTCAAGATTACACCGCAAGCACAAGTGCGTGTAATATAAACGGATATATTCCGATTTACGTAACATAAGCCTCAGCCATATAGGTATTAGTCATTGACTACCTATTTGGGGTTTCGCGGTGTCGAAATAGTGTCGAGTGTTACTTCAAACATGTTTTATAAATATTCAAACGTACTGAATTATTTGAGAATTATACTATATATATACAATTAAATAAAATTAGAGTTGTTTGTTATATCGAATTAAAACTTTTCACTAATTTTATATGACAGTATTTATATATGATGTTTATAACAAAACAGTAATTAAGATTTTTGTTTGTCTGTTTGTTTGAGGATCTTCGAAACGATTGAAGAGATTTTACCAGGACTTTCACTGGCAGAAAGCTGAGGTTATAAGGAGTATACATAGGCTACAATTACATAAAAATAATTAAATTAGAAACTGTTTTAAAGCTCCGCGTAAAAAAAATCGCATCGTAACGGTTTTTCGAATTTTTTGTAAATATCAAAAAGTTCCGAGGTAGTGTTTACAATATTCTTTTAAAATCTTCTATTTGCCCTAAAATTAGACCAAGGGCTAGATTTATATTTTTTGTTCAGACGTGGGCTAATTCGACTATGAGTCGAACTACTACTTCACATCAGTACGTAGTATAATTAAAATTAAAAGTAAATAAATAGGATAAGTAGAGTCTGAACGAAGCCAGTGCAGATGGACTGATAGATAAAATGTTTAAAACGGGTTCTAGTACGTCATTAACTTTCTTGCTCATTATAAACGCAAAGCTTAGCAAAGCTTAACAATTAACAATGCGCCCGCACATACTATTGTTGCCCTGTTAATATTATTTTGCCCCTAAGCTACAAGCTTTTATTAGTATATGAGCAGTAATACGCTCCATAAGACCAACACCTAAAACCCCCCCAGTGGCCGTCCTCAGCGCTTCTTGGAGGACTCCGGGATCTCCAACGGAACACAACCGGAGCCCTCCAAGCGCGTTGCCTCTGCAGGCTCATCACAGGCAGGCGCGAGAGTTGCGCCCGCCGCACCTGGTGCACGACGGCATGCGACCACACATGCCGCCGCCCTTCCCGGGGTCGCTCGCTGGACGGTTCGAGCTCCCACTCTTGCCACTCGCAACCCCGGAAGTCCCCTTTTAGTCGCCTCTTTCGATAGGCAGGGGCTACCGTAGCCGTATTCTACTCCCCGGCTACAGGGGATAAGACCAACACCTACTCATAATTTGGTTACAATGTAGCTGAAGCGATTTTTTATAAGATTAAAGTAGGAAAAGAGCATGCAGTTCACCTGATAGTAAACTCACTGTAGTCACTGCCGCCCGTGGACATGTGTAATCACGTCTAAAAAACAAGGGCTTTACCTAAAGTTAATCATAGATGCAACTGTGCAACCCTAAATGCAATCATAGTGGCGACACCACTTCTGAGGACTAATATGGTCGCCACTTATGGATTCACTGTAAAATCTTACACAGAATTTCGATAAGCGCCCTATATTATTATTACTTATATTAAAACATCGTACTTACTCCGTTGGCTTCACAACCGGAAGTGAATCTTGGCGTTCGACAGGAGTCGGCATTCCCGATCCTGTGCAATTTTGAGAGTTGTGCTAGCTCCCCAAGGCCAGGGACCTGCCTAATCTTTCCAGCAGTACTTAGTCCATTCCACTGGACTTCGCCCGTTAGGGAGTCCAAGAAAACCATGATTCGGGGCACGATCTTGTCCCATTTTCTCTATATGAACAAGCGGAGCCTGTAAGATTTTATCTCTCCTATAATGTTAGGCTTTCCTATATTATTACTTAGGACTTCACACATTTTTATTTCCAACTGCCACAAACACTTCAAAACAAATATTCATTGAAGAGGAAAATATGTTGATTTAACCAAAATGTGAACCACAGTTTAATTAATGAAATACCCTATACCCTACGGTGTTTGCAAACCGGTCGGGCCGGGTTGGGCCTTCAACGTCCTTTGCTAACCTACATTTGGATAGCCATGAAAGGTGTTTAAGGTCGTCGGTTATACTTTAGCATTTAAACGCTGCTACTATTAGATGTCGTAAATATTGTATTGGTATTTTATTGCGCTTATGTTATTAAAAGTAATTTGTTCGCAATTTGGTAACGGGTTCTCAAAAAGTTTTTATATAACTTTTGGTAATGGGTTTTAGGTTTTTCGTGTCGTATAATTGGATTGTGTATAAGTAGATATGGAATTTGATTTTTGCGCTTCCGAGCGGCACTTTTAGGGGCCTGCAAAAGTTTAACCATTCACCTAATTGGGTAGTTCTCGATTCGACAAGTTTTTGTCTTTTTTAAGGGTTCCGTAAAAATGGGTAAAAACGGGACCCTATTATTGAAATGCCGTTGTCTGTCTCCTACATGGCTCTATCTCTTGAATTATAATAGGTAAACAATTGAAATCCTTATATAATGTGTATTACTAGGTCCGTTATAACAACAAATACTAAAAGTAAAGGATGGGGGTCATAAAAAACCAGTATTTTTAAATGTTTTTTGGTTCACCTTTTTAACCATAATAGGTAATCTTTAAATTTTTACAAAGCGTATAGGTACTTCTATAGCTACAACATATTATTTATATAGTTACTATAATTTACAATAAGTAGAAAATGGTATAAAATACGATATTAATTAATTAAAAATATATAATTAAATATAAAAGGCTTCATCCAAATTACTGTCCTTTGGAAGAGTTCCCAAAATTTATTTTTAATTAATATTTTGTACCATTTTCTACTTATTGTAAATATTTATATGTATATATGGTTAAGTATAGTATTATAAAGAATAAATATTTCGTTTTAAATAAAACTATAATTTTATTTAATATCAAATTGTTATCAAATCTTAAACGTTATCAAACAAATATAGACCAGAGTAGAAGCCTTTAAAAATAATAAAAAGCGAAATAAAATCGTAGTAGGATGAAACCCATAAGAAAAGGA
>DWRA01003914.1:0-11447 GCA_018250295.1 Spathilepia clonius | reverse complement strand
CAAATCTAATCAAAGCAAAATTATTTATCCGAAATGTATCCACGAACATTCTGTAAGTAAAGAGAGTGGATTGGGATTGAAAGGAATTGGCTCCTTTTGTTGTATTTTGCGGGTTCATTAATATTTGTTAGTACGGGATCATAATAGTTTCCCAGTACATTAATCAAGTTAGACTTACCGATATTTTGTACACCAACCAGGAATCAATGTCATGTCAGTGTAAGAGTCACTATGTAGGATAGTCAAAGTAATACTATGTGTAACAAAATGTAATATGTACATTAGAAAAATTACCAAGGATTTATATTTGTAGTCATAATTCGAAGATCATTAATAGTAACTTTTATCTGGATTATCGTTACTGGAATATGAGAGTAACCTGGAATCCAGCTTAAATTATTACCTAAAACGATACAATTTCTCGTACAAACAACTTACAGATCTAGATTAGGATCACCCGATTCAGCCCGATTGTAATCTCTTCCTTGTCTTCATTGAGACGATTATTACTATCTGGTCCTTCAAAACGAACGGCGGCAGGACTAATTCGTATTAACTAAAGTAATGGACCATCAAAGAGATCAGCCACATCTCAAATGCCTTCAATTGACACAATGGGGGTCAATTGTTCGATACCTACGCTCCGAATCTTGATTGAAACCGCAACCAGATATCACCCTTATTTCGGATTCCTTAAATCCCATTATTGCGTCAATGTGTTTTAGGTTACGGCTTTCATTTTTAGATTGAATTTTCTGACAACATAGGTTATAGAGTCACTATTGTATAGTATAACTCAAGTATTTTTTATTTCAAATGCAATAAGGTCTATATTTCTTCGTATCACTTCACGGAAGAATCTACCTCGTTATATGGGGTACTTATTAAATACATCCATTACAGTAATTCGGTGAGTTATAACTTTATTAAGGGGTTATAAGTTTTTTCATTTTATAGAGTTGTAATGGTTTGGTGAGGAAATAATCATTGTCAGTTTAATATAGTTGTTTATAGCTCGTTTTGTGGGAAGTTTTTTTAAGACTATGGTCAAAGTATGTCTATGGTCAGGTTTCTACTTTCTTTTGAACAACATTAATACATCTATATTTTTTATATAAATTGGTGATTCAAATCATCTATCATGTTGCATCTTGCTTGGGAAATTAGAACTTTTGGCTAGTATTAATTTGTAACTAACAAGAAATAACTGAATGCTGCCAGAAATTTAAGGGTATAAATAAATTACCTTACATCCTTGAATTTTAAAAGTTAAAATCATTTAACTTGATGTCAACGCAATTTTGCCTACTAGTAGCTACGCCAGGTGCACGCAACCTTTTTTCTCTTTTTACGGGTTTTCATAACGATTGTTACAAAATGGACGGATAACAGCCCGTTACATAAAATTTTAAATTTCGTTCCTTTTTTATGCGCCATCAGCAATAAATATAAAATCTAATGGAGTGCCTAAAATGTTAAATATTAAATTTACGTTCCAGTACCAAATGTTACAACAATAGAGGGGATGTGCGTGCCAAATAAGACATCGTTTTTAACGTTAATTTGTTGTTTTATCGTCAATTGGATTTATAAACTGTCAATGTTATGGTTATCTTACGTGGATTTATTACGAAATATTCTTCAGCTATTATTTGCTAGATATTATTTATCATTTTAGTAAAGGTTAAAGAAAACATGAATATTGAAGACAGCCGATACATCTCATTTTGTGGTATGTTCCTGTAGAACTAGTATTTTATACTGTTTGTTCGATTACGAAATAAGTATGACGAACTGTCAGATGTTTTCATCGCGATGGTTTTATTTGCTTTAGGAAATTATTTTACCTCATAACTTGCAATGCCTGTTAGCCAAATAGTATTACGAAAATGTTACTATTTTATCTACTCCATTACAGCAAACATTTAAAACAATATTAAGCGTAACAAATCTGAAGCTCAATTTCCTATTATAAAAACTTTATTTCAATTCGACCAATCTTCACCCATGAAATAATTCCCAGAAGTATAATTATTGCGTCCTGGGACAATCATCGGCAATTCAAAGAAGTTGTAAAAATAAAGATTCAAGATGTCGTGTTCGCGCCACGTGTTTCGAACGGGACCAGAAGTCATTAGAGAGGGTTCATCTCGCTCGCACCCTCCCGAAGGACGCAGTGTATCCCTGTTTAGGTGACAGCATTTCGGCGAAAGTAAGTTTTGTTTTTTTCGTGGGTTATTTTTTACACTTCGTTTTTATATTGAAATTTAGCTGTTTTCAGGGCGTCTGTCCTTCTTTTAAGGGGTGGCAAATATTTGTTAAAAGTCACTTATATTGATAGAATTGGTTCGTTTAGTACCTATTTATAATTTGTAGTAGCTAACGGCGATATTTATTTGTTTCTGTTTTCACAACATAAAAAACAAGTCTATAGCTGAGAAAGGAATTGTAACTTGAGGTTAAATTTGTAAGTTTTCCATATATCATATGGTCTTTATTATTTATATGTAAAAAAATTTATTATTCCGATGAAAGATTGACAACTTAGTGGTTAATACTTCGCTTCTTAGTCGAGGAGTCCGTGGTTTGAAACCCAGGCACGCGCCTCTAATTTTTCCAAGTTATATAGGTATAAGAAATTAATTATCTCTTGCTTACACGATTAAATGAAACATCGTGAGAAAACCTTTTATTAAAATCGTCAGAAATCCTACACGTCTAAGAGTTATTCAAAAAAAAGTTCTCAAAGATGTGTGAAGTTGTGATGTGGCCAGCGCGGGGTGACTTATGACTTAACCTATCTCACTCTGAGTGGAGACCCGTGCCTAGCAGTAGCACAGTAATGGGTTTGAAGTGGAATAACCTCGATAGTTTTGGACATAGTCCCTTACTGCAGTTTACTGTTGCTGCAGTTATTTTAAATTCCTGATCAGAGATTGATTTAAATTCCTGTATTAGATTTTGGGCAACTAGGCTATACTACTCTATGACTTTTAAAAGAAATTGTTATTATGCTATTAAAATCTATCAGAATGGCACTCATATGAGTTACACGATTGAAATTTTACTAAATTTATGGAATTTGGCATAAATAATGCTCGTAAGCCCATTTGCGGGCAGCGCATATTTGATTAGCGTCTTACGTAAATCCGCCATATTTAATTCATCGGCCGCTTGCGAACCCGAGCCGGTAATTTTGGTTATTAATGCACGTGATAATACGCTTTAATAGCCTTACGTGTGAGTTATCGTGTTGAATGAATTTTAGCTTTCACTCTTGGGTCTTTAAACCAAATCCAAAATATACATACAAAAACACCACTCTTTGTTATCTTATTACCGACCCAGATCTCTGTATTTTTAAATGAGTTAGAATTCCTGTCGTCATACACTTAGTTGGTGTGATGGAGCAGAGTTTTAAATCTTGTCATAATGACAACCCTTCAGTAGTGGAACAATAATAGGTTAATGATGATAAAGATGAAGAATGCGGAGTAAGATGTAAAAGTAAAAATAAAAGAAAGATAAAACAAAAGAACAATAATATGATATAAAATAATATATTTAGCTTTTACTTAAATTTTCACAAGGCATTGCACCTATAGCTTTTCATAAATAGTTAAAGGAAATGCAGGCAAAAGTGTTGTGTATAAAGAAAAGTAAAAGCCATTTGTGGGATGATTCGTTAGATACACTTTCTTTAATGTGCGGATGTTTGCCGTCCGTCCGGATGAGTGACAAGTCCCATCTGCCGCTTCTAACTTTAGATTGATATGCATATAGTCCATATTGTGACTAGATTCATAAAGTTATAGTTGCTGTTCACTTGTTATTGGAGGTGATTAGACAGAAAATATTTACGCTATCTACTTAATTCAAAAATCTGTAAAAATGTAAATATTTTAATAGCTTTCGTTTAACTTGCTTTCTAATATGTGCGGGTAAAATATTGTACACTTAAATCTAGAGACAAACAGATTTTTTATCCTTGTACTCGAGACTTCCATACCAAACTGATTGTTGCTGTTTGACGTTTAGTTATACTAGTTAGTTAATCTAGTTAGGAATATAAAACCAGGTTTTTTGAATTCAGTTACTACTGGTTTTAGTTATATCTTTTATTAACACATTCTGCGATACCTAAACAGTAATACAAGATGTTTTTATCATCACAAATTAGAATTTATAATAATTTTATGTAGAGTCCGAGTACTTACCTAATTAACGCACCTAATTTATGATTCTCGACGACTAATTAAGATGAATAGTTTATAAATCATAATAACAGTCCAAGAGAAGAAGTACCGTCTTAATTACATAAAGCTATCAAAGAGAAAATTGAAGCAAGTGAAGTACTGTTTCCATCAACAAATAAAGGAATTCATGACCTAATCGCAATTTATCATTAAAACTTCGAAACAGACCCGAGAAACTCCGTAAATTTAATTACAAACCGAATCGAGCAAATGCTAGCAATTTTCTTAACGAAGTCAGGGATACTGTGGATTACTTTCAACCGCTTTACCGCTAATAGTTCGAGCTATTAAATTTTAAGTAATCCGTGTGCATTTTACCAAAGCTTTGTAAATGTTCGTCGTAATACAAAAGAACAATACAGAATCCATTATAGAGTTACAAACGCACTAATTTTAATTAGATGTAACCAAACCTTGCAAAAAAAATATCGTTTTGTTTTCTACACATTTTAAAACTCTAATAGTAATAACAACGCATCAATATTCATATGAATTGTAAATAAAAACCTGAGTTATGTTCCATCCATTATCTTCCAAACATTGACAAGCCAACCACAAGCCTTATGATTGAGCACTTGGAAATGCTACGTAAAGTACAAATTCATTTCAGTCTAAAACACGGCAGCGTCACCACCTATTCTAAAATTATTTTACGGATATTTGCCTGGAATTTTAAAAGCGCGTTGTTACCGTAGGTATATTTAATTTTAGTCTCGTTAAAAATTCCCAAATGTTTTAAATTTTGTCTGTTACTGATAATCGATGATTATCCAAATTATAACGTCAAAGTATTTAAGCATTAACATTTAAGAATGAAGTATTTCAGAAGATTATTTCATACAATTCTCCGTGAATATTTGGGTTGCAATCTAGCGGAATATTAAATATTCGTATATATAGTAGTAGCAGATTTTGCGGCATTAATTGCAATATCTATTTTGTTAAAAAGATTAATATGTAACATGTAAAAGTGTAGCAGCATGCCTCAAGGAGAATGAATGTTTCTCCAACATATACACTTAATCAGAATATGAAACATGGAAAGAGCTGCGCGTGGCATTACTCTGCGCGACAGAATCCGAAACGATAAAATCCGTAGAAGAACAAATTTTACTGATATTGCTCTCAAAATAACCAAACTGGAAAATATGCTAGAGTAGTAATGGGCAGACCACACCATACGTAAGACACACATCCAGTTGGGCAGAAAAGTAATCGAATGGAGACCATATCTGGGCAAAAGGTCGGCCCCGACGAGGTGGGCTGGTGACCTAAAGAAGATGAACGGTAACCGCTGAATTCAGACGGCTCATGACCGGATGAAGTGGTTGCAAGAGACTTAAGCGTCCCTTAACATTCAGGTCCAGAGACCCGTTCCTTGATCTGAAGGTTAAGGGACGCCTATGTCCAGCAGTGGACTATGAAAGGCTGATAGATAAATAGACAGAATCAGAACATATCTCCTCAGCACTTATTTAGAATCTCATTTCATAAATATAATGCTGTTTTAATTTTCTCATTTTGTAGCTGGGTTGGGTTTACACAACTTTTAATCTCTCATTACTTCAAGAAAATTGAAAGAAACACTCGTATTTTATGCTGTAACGTCTTTATTAACTACCTTTTAATCTACAACTGCTTCATCTTCTCTATTTATTAAAGACGACTGAACAATTTAAAAAATAAAAATAAAAGTGTATTACTTTTCATTACAGTTTCTTTTATTAAGAATAAGAGAAATGGTTGTAAACGTAGTTTAGTTTTCAATTGCTTTTTTATTTTATTTTTCTTTATTTCTTTTTACCGTACCTAAGTACAGCAGTCCACCGATATGTTTTCTCTTACAGCAACGTTATTATATCAGGGTGTTTTCTCAAATACAAATAGAACGCTACGTGTTGAAATCTTAATCTTGATTAATTTCCTCTGTTTTATATACTTCCCCTGTTTGCCTTTTCATAGAATAATTACCTAATCAGCGTATTGTTTAGAAAGTCATTGCTTGTATTCATCATACATAAATGTTTCTGGTCTTGAAGGTTTCAGAAAAAATATTAATTTGATTCTTCTAGCTATTTGTTAATCAGTATAATAAACTGAAAATATAAATATATATTATGTAAATAATCATAAAATAATTGAAAGTGTTCAGTTGAAATTACTATAAGAAACAAGACAAGTAAAACAAGGAAGTAAAGGTAAATCAAAAGAAAAATAAAAGGAAAATCAATTAGATTCAAATAACGCTGAAGACCACAAGCCAATAAGTTGGAAACCGGCGGACTAGTTTAACTGTAAGTCCGTTAGAACCACTTTAGAACCGTGGATAAAACGTAGAAGTTTCATAATGAATTTAAACCTTACACACGTAAGTAATTTGAAAAGATTTTTAACGAAATCTATGAAAGATATAGAAAAATGAAAAGATATGATGAAAGCGCAGCATATATAGATCATTATTAACTTTTATATCATAACACGGATCATTCCGAATCAAAATTTCATTTTTGATTTAGAAGCAAACAAACATGCAGTCTACATGATGGGGAATGGCTACTGTTGCCCATGCTAATTTGTAATCCAACATACTCTTTAAAGCAGAACACAACAGACCTTAACACTGCTGTTGTTAGGCAGAAATAGGAGTGCCGGTGGTGCATCTGAAGTCCTACTACAAAGTGTTCTACCACCTTCGATTCATCATTTAGACATAATTCATAAACCCTCTGCATTAGATGAAAATGATGACCGCAGACCTATGTAAGTCGTCAGTCTTATCTCTTTTTTTCTTCTACATACCAATTTTGATCACATAGTAATAAGATATTCATTGATAACACACACGAATATAGTAAAAAATATTGTAGATAACTATCACAAGAATACTATCATCAACCTATAAAATATTGATATAAAAGATTCGGTGAATCAGATGTACGATTGCGCAAAAATGTTTATTGTTGGAATAAGGAGGAAAAGTAGCTATTTTGTTACAATCTTTTTGATAATGTTATGCCTAAAGCAGAATATCGAGCAAAAAATAATAATTGAGTAAATAATTCTTAATTTCGGCATTTTGTTCTATCGTTGCTAGTCAATTCAATAATATGCTACGTAGTTTAGACACAACAAATATAAAACAACTAACTATTTATATCCTATATCTTATTAAAAAGATAATATTTTATTAGCATAACTTCTCCCCCATTTCTAATCTTAAATGTATTTCCTGCTTTAGTACTTACGTACATGCAAATGTCTATTTCAGATATTAGACTTATATATCGGTAACCACGACCCATACATGCGGACATGGAAACCGGACACGATGAAGACGCCGGGTAAGGAGAAAAAACTGGAGTGGTCGTTGCTATTATACATCCCTACTGCTTTGTAAAAGTGGATTGAGCTACTGAATTTTGCTGTTAATGAGTGTAATTGTAGGTACCCGTAACAAGTCACGGATAAAGATATTCTTTATCCGTAACTTCCTCTATCCCGCGGCCAGGGATTGGTTTTGAAAAAGAGTTGAGTAAAAGACAAAACACAGAAAAAGTTGTCAATTAGAGTCCCATTTGTAACAAAAATAAAACGAAGGAAGCCGGAACGAGCTGAAACATGCTCAAAGTTAATAACGCCGATGTTTATTAGGCTATCGATTTCTAATAGAAGTTCAGAAAAGGAATTTTGCGCTATCGCTTTGTGCTGAGTATAAGCGTTGATAGATTAAATACCGTTTTAGCGCACTTTTATTGGTATTTTTGCATTATAAATCTACATTATAATCATATTATAGCATTCATGATACAGGAAATATGAGTGTAGAAAATATTTTTTTAACGAATGTAGCTACCCCGCTGTCTTCAGATATATAATAAAGGTGAAACATCTACTTCTAATTTTGACTGCTATGACTTTACCACGCATATTGTAATATATAAGAAGTCAGTTCAGAACAACTATACTACGTCCGAATAAAATTTGCATCACTTGTAGGAGAGCTAATAATTTTCAAATTGTTGAATAGATTTCAATAAAGTTTATCTAATAACGTTCAATTCAGCCGAACCGTTAATTAGAGCCATTCATTAACCGAAACAGCCGAACTTATAACACTTCTGTTTTCATGCCAGGGGGTTACAAACAACATAAATATAACAATTCAACCTTTTCAAAGACTACGAGTAGACAACTAGAGAAACATCTGTGGTATCTTCACCACGCTAGTTTACTCTTTGGTTCAGGCTGAGAAAGACAAAGCGAAAGCCATCCTTTGTTCCCTAAAACAAGAAAGTTTGCAAGAAAGACTTTCTTTGACCAACTTTGTGTGTCCATTTACTTACGTACCTACTTGTACTGTTTGCTTCTAGGTTTTGTCCAACAACTACTAGATGCTTGTTAGTTTACTAGTTATCCCTATAGATTTTGTCAAGGAAATACATTTAAGCATCTAGAAAACATTATCTTTCGTCTTTCAATCCAGTTTCGTTAAAATGTTGTCCGAAACTTACATTTTCTAGTTTTTTAAACTGAAAGTATTAACAAAGATAATAATCCATTCACGGAACTGTATTATTTTAAATTTTACTTGTTTATTAAATTATAGATGGCGTTGTAGGTGTATAAAATTACACCTAGCAATAAAATTAAATATTTAAAGTTAATAAAACATATTTTTTTATTCTGTTCTAATCTTTCGACCTTTGTTAGCGGATAGGTATATTATACGTAGAGCTTGGAAGAACAAAGTGAAAATGACTGTGGGCGGAATTTCCGTTCAGAACCGATAGCCTAATAAACTTCGTCTTTATCAAGTTCAACTTGCGAACTTGTTATTTTTCTTTCAGCTCATTGTGGCGACGCTTGCTCTTTTTGTATTTAATTACTAGCTTTTACTTGCAGAATTGCTTATGTTTATTGTTACAGATATATCAAATAAGATCTGTTATATTGAAAAACTTTCTATTAGCTTGTTATGCATAAATAAATAATAGTATAAATATTATTATCATTATCAATGCTAAACTCAAGCTAATCACAAATGCAGTGATGTTTTAGGAACTATAGCACTACGCTACATCGCCTTCTGGTTAAGGAAACCAGAAACTAGTAGCAGTAATGTTGCTTCCATATAATGGATATTATCATAGTTATATTGTAGTAGAATTACAAAGAATACTAGCGCTATTCTATCAATAACTATACCTGAAGCAGTTCCATCGCGAGAAGTATAAATCAAATCAAAAATATTTCAATAAAATAAAAATCGTTATCATTTCTCACTAAAAAAACAAGAAACATCTTAATAAATAAACATTCAGCTAAGATAAATAATCCGAAGCAGAGATTATTCGTCAAGCAAATGAAGTGTGTAACCTACGCTGTTCCGTCCGGAGTACAGCGGTCGCTCGATTTGTGAGGATTACGGATTTATTGCTAACCGAACCCGACCGGACGCCACAAAAATACCAATAGACACAACACAGTCTTAATAAAATATACTTCTTCTCAACATCTTCACAACTGAGGATTGTAAACGCTAAGAAGTATCTAACGAAAGGGTAAATAAACAAACGGACAAAGATATGACAAAATACAGTGGTCACTTGATTTATAAGAATAACCTATTCGTTACTAACTAAATCAGACCGAAACTTACAAAAAAGTCACAAATAAGCAACTAACGCTGAAAAATTTACTTCTTCATCAATTCTTTGTGTCAGAGTATCGCAACTGTCAAATAATAAACAAATAAGACGAGGAACAAAGGAGTGAACAGAAATAAACACTTCACACTCAAAGCACTTCCTCCCTTGCACTGGGAATCCATGATGATTTAAATTGATTGGTACAGATGCCAGTGATATATAAAGACATAACGCATGGAATAAGTAACTAAACTCATTGTTTAGATTTTTCTATTTAATCATTTAACCTACGACTCTTTTTGCAGATCCAACTATGTTGTGCCCTATAAGTAACAATGTTTATATGATCGACTCAACTCATTCGTGTAAACCATTGTAACTTTACGTGGTGAGTAAGAAAAATATTAAAATTAATACATCGCATTTTTAAGAAAATTATGTCGGGGACTCCCGTGGAGATACATTACAGCTGAATACAGTGGTCGGACAATTTGTAAGGATTACGAATTTACGGCGTATCGAACCCGGCCGGACGGCACAAAAAATATGTAAAGCCAAATTGGGTTTCAAGTCTGCTATTTATTTGCGGCCTGTATGAAAAGATGGCCGTATTCATCCTGTGTACTGCACGGAAGTAAACTCGCCTATTTATGCTGCGGTCAGATGACCCTTCTCAGGATTGGGAATTTCAATATTAGCATTATTTCTTCCTCGTAATGTTGGACTTTAATGTCTCAAGTCTTTGTTTTATGGTAAATTTCAATTGTTTTCTTATTTTTTCTTAATATTTAACTAATAATAATTAGAGTTCTTAATGATTAAATGAAATTACGTTTTTAATTTACTCCGCTTAGTTATGCAATAATTATAAAAAGACCGCTTTTACGTTTATGGCGAAATAACATAAAACAAATTGTGAGAAAGAATGCAAAGTAAATATTTATTACAATAGTGAAATTGAAATTTGTAACAAATTTCGCCAAGTGCGAGTCGGGCTTGTAGGCGAAGGGTTCCGTAGCATTATCATTAAATAAAGTTGAACAGTTTTCCAAGTACCAAAATAAATTTGTTTTTAATAGTGTTTGTATAAATTACATCGTTATGCTATTCGGTTTGTGAAAAAGTTCTATATCTCAAACACTGTCAACTGTATCTTGTTCAAACCAATTTTCATTGAAAGTTTTCTTTGACATCTATAACATATGTTTTATTCAGTATTTTCACTCTCTTAGTTTAAAAGTTAGAGGGGGGGGGAAACATTTTTTTATTTTTGTACATAATTCAGAAAGCGGTTTACAGAATGCACTTACCTACCAAGTTTCAAAAGTTCTGAATAAAGTGGCTGTGACATACGGACAGACGGACGGACAGATAGACATGACGAATCTATAAGGGTTCCAATTTTTGCCATTTGACTACGGAACCCTAAAAATATGGAAACTTTAACACATCAACAAACATGGTTATAACAAAAACACAACTAATTAATTATTAATTATAAAATATATAATTCTTCTGTGAGTGTGTATGTCACTGAACTTCT
>DWRA01003913.1:0-11447 GCA_018250295.1 Spathilepia clonius | reverse complement strand
GATTCGAAGCGTAAAAAGTCGAATTTCAAACCACTACCCTATATGCTAGATTATTATAGCTTTTACTCACCACCCTTTAATTAGTATTTTTCTGTCAACAACATATCGTTTACAGTGAAATAAAATTAAAGAAAAGTTGAAGTGCCTTTGTTACAAAACCGGTTAATGTTCGCGTGTGGCTAACTGTAATTGATAGGCTCTTTAAAAATAAATTCTTGGCTACCGTTTCACTTGTTCCTTATTATACACGTTTATATACTTCATTTGATTAATTGGATACGTAGTAAATTCGTATTAGTAGATAGTCATTTAAAATTTGAATAATTCAAAAGCTGTTAAATGTCGCGGGTTAAATATGTGTTACTAAAATTGTCAACATTAAGATTGTTATGGCTACAGAAAAAAACTCTTCAAACATCTCTGCCGGCGTTGAACCCGCAATGTGTTTGCATGATATGTTGAGTTTAATTAGTAGGATTCATAAATTGAAACTAACAATTAAGAAAAATATTGAATATAAATTTCATTGCATTGAACTGCATAATATGTCCACAACAATTACGTTTAAGTTTTGTATTCGAATGTGTTGTGGAATTGTAGTTATTAGCTGAAATTCCAAAACCGCAGACAAACGCGTCATTTTATAACAAGAATTATATATTATTAATAAGCAAACAGAACTTCGAATACCGGGCCCTCTGATATTTCAAATTTATAATTTTATAAAGTCACTATCGTTATTGGTGAAGGAGAATTTGTTGACTCAAACTCAAACTCAAACGTTTGTGAAGTACGCACTTGGCCATTTTAGTGGACTACAGACTAAACCACTCTGAAAGGAGATCCGTGCCCACCAGTGATATAATAATTGGTTGACGATTAGACGAAGTTTGGAATTTATTGGGCAAAATGTGAGAGGCGGTCCAAGTGGAGATGAACTTAACCGAGGCGTGCCATCTCAGTCCACAGGAGTAGCAATAGTAGGACCATAGGTTAAGGTTGATTACAGATGTCAATGGGTGGTGGTAGCCACTAGGTAGACTGCATGTCCGTTTGCTATATGCCTATTATAAAAAAACTTAAAAATTTGACGTGCTACATGCACGTTCCTAAAATGGGACATCTATGTATAGTAAGTAGAAAGGGGTATGATGGAACGGAATGACACGTGTTTTCACATAGGGAAAATCGGGTTAGTGGACAATGTTCATAACTTTCTACCGACCAATACAACTGACCCTGTCTAACAAAAACCATACAAATGTAATCAAGCGATATTAAATAAACGTTAGAGTTAGCGTTGTACGCTTCGTAGCGTTTGCTACTTGGCCCTCAGGTGGCCGTCTCGGCCGGGTGCTCACAATTTGTGGCCCGCACCACGTGGACTCAACAAGTGGGCTCGGCCACGCATGCGCAAAACGACGATCACACCGTACTTTTCCACTCCAAGCCCACTTGTAGGTCAAACATCTATAAAACACTATCGCGATGGATCGCATACAATGACGGCTGGGTAAGACAGGTTTTTGACGATACCCGAAATGTTTGGCTATTCGATAATTCAACAGGAATGAATGTCGCTTTAGTATATTTCGCAGGTAAAGCTTTTAACGATTTACTAATACAGCGACAAAGCAATCGTAGAAAACATAAACAGGTTATACTTAAACATCTCGTTCTAAATTAACGTGTGCGTAAGTACTTTACCTGTATTTTTATTTTACATAAATACGAGTTTTTTCTAATACTTATACAGGAATTAAATTTGGGACGAACATAACTCTGTGAAAGTATTCCTTTTGATGTTTCGAACTAAAATTCCAAACCTATTTACACTTCTTACGCTATTGATTTCCGATATAAGCTCTGTGTATTGGAAAAGCCATAAGTAGCAAGACTGTCTCCTTTCTACCAATGTCAATGAAGAATAAAACATTTTAAGATGTCTCAAACTGCTTCTCAACTGTTCCCAAGGAGGCATTTGTTCTTCAGCTTAGCTGGAATAAGCTACATCTTTTGGGACATTGTTTTTAATTGTGTACCGTTTGTTAACAAATAAAAATTAAGCATTAACACAATTTTTAAAAAGGAATACTGAAAGAAAATTATCCGTATATATTTCTTGTGAATACAGTTGCAAAAATATCTACAGTGGGCAATAAATGTACAACAAAACAAAAAATCTCTTAATCAAGACAAAAATTATTTTAAAAAGAATGATTTTGAAATTGGATGGCAGTATGTAACGTCGTGCAATTAATATAAGTACAAAAAATTAAATTGCAGAAAAGTAACTTACTAACGTTCCATACTCACATACGCGGTTTTGTGAGAAACGTACGTTGAAGGCGCTGCCTGTCGTAAGCACTAAACGATGTTATAACGAAAAGTATAACAAAACGTTGTCGGTGAATCAAAACACAAATATATTTTCAAACAATGCTCGCTCTTGACTTGACGACCTTGGACGGCATTATGTAACAATTACTCACCTTACATCAGATCGTGTCCTACTTTTTACAGAATTTTAAGCAACTTTGACATTGACGTAAATGGAAAATGCAACTTATAATCACGTTTAGGAAACAATTGATGTATGGTATTATTAAACTTCATTCTGATTCATTCTTCTTCATTCTGATGTATGGTATTATTAAACTTCATTCAGTAACATGCTTGTAATCTATACATATATCTTCTATTCCACTATCACAAAGGCAGTGGTTGCTCTGCTGTTGAAGGTGTAGGTTAAATCCCAGATTCTTAATTTTTAGATCATGTGTTTATTAGAAATTAATTATTATGTGGATTACCGATAAAGAAAAACAATATGAAGAAAATAAATTAACGAGTACCTACATGCCTGAGAGTTCCAAAATATTTTTAAACCTGTGTGAAATATACCTATCAACATTTGGCCTGTGTGATGCACTAATGGTGTTACCCTTCACACTAGTTACAATAATATATGAGCGGTGGCGATAATGAATACATTTTATACTCATGTTGTACATTTATTATACAAGCGATGTAAGTTACTTGTGAAGTAATTTATATATGCTTACGTATGAGTCTTGCGGTTTAGAAATCGGTTTTTATTAGTAGCATTCCCTCAGGAAATCCCAAGTGACCTGTATTTCAAGCAATTGTAACAAACAGTGCTCAGGAAAAGCTGGGGACATCCAATGACTCATAATCCAGTTACTTAACTTACTATTTACCAAACATGGTTTATGAGAAATTCCTATAACTTAAAAATAATGCAAATTATTTAAAAAAGGCGATGTAATCGGAAGCCGCGATATTTCAATTATTCCGTCTATTATTATTATTAGTTTTAATCGTTTCACTTAATCATGATAACTTTCAGAATTAGAAGAAAAAAATTGGTATATACTATGAAAAATTGCCATTTCTTTAGACAAGTTGTTTCAATTACGAACCGTCGTAAAGATACTCTCACATGCAATCACCTTTAATGACGATATGCAATTAAGCTGTTTAACGCTTTACTTAAACCAACACATTAGCGGTTTACTGCCGAAGAGGTTACGAGCGTTAATTGTTTCTCGATTCGAAACGATTTACACTTTGATTGGATCACCAAATTTTAAAAAAATATATACGCAAATCTGTAAGAAGGTACTAAAAATCTATATTATTTTTTAATGACATTTAAAAACGAATCATCTTTAACCATCAATGAATGATCTGCTAAATAAAAAAAAATCAGAATTCGAATCGTTCTAGAACGTTGTACGAATTCCTATAAATAAGCAAAACAGTGTCAGAAATTGCGTAGTAGATTTCAATGATCACCCTCGAGGTAGGCGTCAGGCTCAATCGCTGTCATGACAACGGATTCCCGTGACGTCCTTAGTTTGACAAAATTGTCCCTTCAGTTATATATTTAGATTATAATAATTTTTATTTTGGCTTAATAACTGGCTGGCTAATAACTGGCTTTTTTGTTAAATTACACTCTTATTATAATGAGCATCAATTATCTAGGATCAGGACAGCTGAACACATCAACACATTCTATTCTATGGAATTTCTCATAATAGTTTTATGACAGTTTAATTTCTCTACATCATTAGCGCCCAACCAAGGTCATAGTGATAGAATGCTATCGATAATAATTTGTCCATAATCGCTGGAAATCACGCGATTTCAACATCACTACTTTCACGACATGGCTTTAACTAAAAAAGGGATTATTAAGGACACTATTTTAACTTTAATTAAATTAGGTGTTATTTATTTTTTGTACCAAATATTCAATAAAAAGTTTAAGACTTCTGAAAATAAAGGACCTAATAAAAGTTTTTTTTTGAATAAACTCAATGTTAAATTGGTAGGCAAATTATTTTTTATTAATTTAAAAATAATAAGGGCTACTTACAACATTTACTTATTATTCATTGTATTAAATATGAAATACAATTAAAAACTATTGTATATAATACATTTGTTCTTTCTCAAGCAATTCAATTAATTTCTTTCTACGATTCGGAAAAGAGACCAAACAATAACTTTCTCCGGATCTCTAGGTGATTGGACAATAATTTCCTACAATGTTCCAATAGCGAGTACGTTCTATTACGTAGTAGTATTATTACGAATATTGCTTCAATACATAATCGTCTGGAGTATCTCGTATTTCTATTTTTACTCATCATTATCGGTTGTTTACAAACATTTGGCACAACATTCGGCGAAAAATCACGGTCGTGTTATGTCGGCTGCATGATTGTGTCTGGTATTCAGTTAGGCATTGAAGTGTTGCTAGATTTTTATAGAACCACTTCGTCATGTTATACAAGCTTAATTTCAACAATTCTCTTGGTTTTTGTGATATTTTAATAGGAATGGATAGATTGGAATATTTTTCTTTTAATGGATATCTCGAAGTTACTGCCTACACAATTTCTAAATTGTGGAAACGGAATTATTTAATCGAGTATCTTAGTATTTGAATATTTCATTTAAAGGTTGTTTTTCTTACTTTAATACAAGGTATGTTTTAAGTATTTAATGTTATACTAAATTTTTTTATGTTTTCATCTAGCAATCCTCAACCTCGTGTTCTGAAATGAAAAAAATACCAATAGCGATAGGACCATCTCTTGTTTACATTCATTATGTTGACCAACATTTTGTATCTATAGGTATGTTCTTGAGATTATTTTTATTTCATATAGTGCCACTTAATAAATTCTCGGTGTGCTTTTCTGACATTCTTTGTCCATAACTTTAACTTTTTGTACTTCAACAAGTGAAGTGAGTACATTGGCAATGTCAATTTGGTTCAAAACCAGTTTGAGGCACATTGACGTTCCAGTCTGTCGAACAGTTTATATAAACAGTATTTTACACCGACTCTAAGCTAAGCCTTCGAGAGACCGTTGACACCTGTCAAATCGCGTTAGACGCCATGCCAGGTAATAACGGACTAGTAATACATAGTTTTTGATATAATATATAATGTTGATTACAGTTCACTTGAGGTTAGGTTACAAAGAAAATTTCGTCTTACAATAAGATGTACAAGCAATCAAATATGTGTTTGAATGTATTGTATAAACATTTTCTATGTAATTATTTTAAGTATTAATTTGCATTACTTACTAAATATTCTCCATGTTTAAAACAACTGCTTTATGTTTCATTATAACAAAAAAATTAATAAATCTGAGTTTAATGTACACATTTATAGGTAGATGTATTTAATACAAAACATTTCCCCTTAGTGTCATAATAAAGTGATATAACAAATTTTTGCAATTTAACTCCTTAAATATTCATTTTACGGTTAGAAAGGATCGCAATAAACAAATGTTTCTAGTTGAAACGACTAATAAAACTGTAAAAGGTTCTGCTACAAGTGATAACCACATGTGTAAATATTAAACACTTCACGTATGTCAATGCATGTCGCGCCAATCATACTATTTAATTGTTGCTGTAATCTGTACTACGCGCAACACTGCGATTATTTATTTATAAATGCAAGAATCTGTATTATATGTCAAAGAAATTCAGTTATTATATGAATCGGTAGTGCACTCATGCTTAGTGTTTAAGTATAAGCATGTCTAACCACTCCTTTTGAAGTGTGTCCATAAAAGATTTATATCAAACATTTACAACTGACACATTTGAGCTGCCAACGACATTGGGAGGTGATAACGGCTTATGATATTTGGAGTTCTATGCAATGATGATTGGCGACTAGTCTAAATCTAAACTAATTACATTCCATTCTATTAACAAGTGCCATCTATCGGACGAGAAATTAACTGTATATGATAATGTATCGATTCTAATTACAAAATAACGTTACTTAAACACTGAAATACAAAGCTTAATATATTTATAATATTTCTCGTTATATTAATGATATACAAAAATAATACAATTATAATTGTTTTAAGTATTCGGTAGAAGTGATTGGTTTTAATATATTGGAGGTAATTTTTACAGCTTTAGTAGTTATGTTTCCGTCTTTTACCTTTATGACTGTTTCGTGTTTGATAAGATTTGATGTCCATATAAAATTAATAGGTGCGTTGTCAATTATTGCTAATGCTAATCCAAGTGTAGTAACCTTTATTACGTACGCTGCATTGTGTACAAGTGATGTGAGTCGAGTATCATTTGCGACAAGTACAAGGGGTCTGTAGGTAACGGATATTAAAACAAAACTCATATATAATGTATTCATCTGAAATAATTCATTAATTGCCTGCTAAGTTTACATTACTAATAAAAAATTAGTAGTTAAATTATACATTTGTGATTCCAGTACCTATTCAATTAGTACCAGCTAGTGTTGTGATTTTTAAGTTGTTGTACCTAACTATACAATTACTCATCTCTATAAAATGAATTTAATACACAGTAACAATTGTATTATATAAACATCACATTATTGTACTTTTACCTTACTAATCATATTAAGTTATTCAAAAGAATTAACAACTACAAAAGTAGATAGTTTATCTATCTAGTTTACTAATTACTTAGATAGAGCACAATCACATTAAGATGATTAAGTTGTAAATTAGGTATTGATTGAAAGTTTATGTTTAAGATAACATGATTAATACCAACTACGTAAATACATTCATAGATAAAGAAATGTCTATTATGATTACTGGCTCAAAACGTAAAATTTCTAGTTCGAGACTGTACGAGGCGGTGCTCTCGAAAAAAAAGGTGCGTGTACTTATGTACGCGCGTGAGAAGTTATACTTCTTTGGCATCATTAAAAATAGTTTTTAATTATATCCAAATAATAAATTACAATAAAATAATAAAAGGACTGTAAAAGGATAGTCAAAACAGTCAATAAAGTTCAGTTTAAATTTGAAAAATTAAATAAATAGATATTTATTTTCTTACATTAAGGGTAACATAAATTCTGTTATTATCCGAATGTTATTTTTTAATTTTAAATACTATGAATATGAAAACAGTGAACAGAGGCGACGATGGTTCCAACTTGCGCGACTCATAAAGGTTCTATTTCTTTTTGTTGATAGTGTTTGTTTTGAGACTGCAACCTCTGCAACTTCATACTGTAACTCAACCACTGCAACTTCATACTATAAATTTTGTTTGACGAATCTTAAAATTTCACTCAAAATTTTTTCATAACGCGCCTAAAGAAGTATAACTTCAATGACATTTTTTATATGGTACAAGTAACAAACGAGCGTGCAGACCGCGTGATGGTAAGTGGCAACTGTCTCCTACGGACATATGTAATCCGCCTCAGATAAGATTAGAATCTTACCAAAGGTCGGTCACAGGACTGTTTATACGCCTTTGATAAGTATGTCTCCCTTACCAAGCACCCCTTAATCTAGAACATTGCGGCGCTTAACTTTGCTGTTATCAGGTAGACATAGCCATAGAGGTGGTACCCCCGGCATCGAATTTTAATGGGCGATTAAATGATACAAGAACGCTGTGTTAGTAAATGCCTTTACATTACTCTAAAATGTCTTCCATAAATAAATTATTACGATAAAAAAAAAAACAAATTTATAAAAATATATGTTTGCATATTATTGCGACTATAATGAAATGTCTTCTGAAAACAAAAAAAATGTATTACCTAATCAAGTCTATGGTTGTTTTTTTACAATATATGTTGTTATTTCATATTATTTATTCCGAAGATAAGCACATAACTAGACAAAATATATGCCATAAAACATAAAATTCCAAGTGAAGAAGCGTGGTTGATTTTTTTTTTATTTTGCGTGACAATCGCGTGTTGATGCCGAGTTAGTACACTAATATTATGTGTATGAGCTACAGACTATAGATAACACTAATGTCATGAAAAGCCTTAAATGTACCTGTGTCAGAATTTTCGCTTGCATTAAAAAATAATTCGATGCAATTGCATTTTGTTAAGCAATAAGCTTCATTAGCATTTTTAAAGTACCTATTGTGTTTTTATGTAACATCAATTTGCATTGTGTTAGGTAATTTAGATTATTGTTGCTAGGCAAATGAGCAAAATTCGTCATGATTTCTATACATGAACGAACTCTATCTGGGCAATATTTGCTACGTATCCAAGTTCGTGCGTAAGTTCATTCTTGTATCATATTTTAGTGAATAATTGTTGTACGCACTTATTGTTTTAAACAAACAAATTACGCATAAGTTTTTATTAAAAGAGACAGGTAGAGCATGCATGGGACATAACGATTTTTCTTTATATAACATTATCTACCATTCAACTACCGCAATCCGCATTAAGGAACTTTGCCCCAGTAAAATAAATATATATATCTTATTAGCTATTCATTTAACTTAAATTTAATGCGTAATAAATGAAAAACAAAAGTCATTAACCCAAACATACGAGCATCACGTCCAGTTTGAAACAAAAATATGCAATTCAAATCGAACGCGATTCGCAGTAGGAATTAATAGACGCAATTTCAAATGTCGAATTCACGCTCAGGACATAGGCGTAGTAGTAAGAGCGGCAACGTCGCGTCGTCGGAGGGGGGAGGTAGCAACAGGCGCCGCCACGTGCGTCGAGCGCCGCGGCCTTGCCACTGCTGGTAGGAACTTCGCGCCTTTTTTTAGTCTAATCAACGAACTCATCTTACGTAACTCGTCACAATCACAACAGTTTGAACGTTTGAGTGCCCCATTTCTATTTTCCTCGTGCGAGGAAATAAATCGAAATAAATTATTGTTTCGAGGAATATAACTTAAACATTACGTATAATTTCAGCTATTACGCCTTGGAAAGTAATTGTGATTTGTTTCAATCGTAAATTAAAATATCGTAAGAAAATCTACACGAATTCTTTGAAAAAAGTTCTCAAAGGTCTGTGTTGGCCAGCGCGGTATACTAAGGCTTAAACCACTCACTTTGAGCGGACACACTGCTCAATAGTAAGTACCTACTTAGATCCTAAGTGTTTTATAGTCTGTATTCTGTAACGAAGCAAGATTTTTTATATATACTATTATAGATTATGTACTTGTTTGATATATTTTTACAGATTTAATATATTTTTATATTATATTTGATATATTTTTACAGGTTATATAAATAGATATTTAATCAATTTCATTTTATGAAGTCTACTTCTAAACTACCAGTGTTATTAACTTGTAAATATTAAATTAATATTCACATGAAATAATTAAGCAACTAAATATATTTACATAATGCAATAAGGTACGTAATGTTACAGTTGCTACCTACACAATTAGGTGTTAATTAGATAGGTTATTGGTTGTTAAATTTGATTAATAAATATTTGGGCTAACATTTATACGAAGATATATTTTTATTTTGTTGGTATAAATAATGCATAAATATATTTAGTTATTGCCGATAGAGAAGGGACAAAACGATTTCATTATTTCTAAAACGTTTAAGTGTAACTTAGCTAGTATCATCGAGGCAAAAGACGTGTTCATCCAATAATTCGAACGGTCAGGCGACTCATTACATCATCGGTAGGACGGCAGGGCTCTTTGGTCCACGAAGGTCGCCCTAATGACTTCCGCGTCGAATCCAATATACATATAAAACGCGCTGATTACATTATCGGAAAATGTACATATTGTAGATTAAGTATCATGGAGACGTGCTCATAATCGGTTATTTTAGTACAGTTAAATATGTAGAGTTATTTACTCATAGAATTCGTAAAATAAATATACGTATATAATATAATCTATAGCTAATCGAGCACCATACAGGACTCAGGTATATTACACAGAAAGTTTGAAGTTCAATTCGTCTAAGCAGATTCCTAGCATTTAAGAGGTGGTGAACCCTTTGTAGTTCGACTTCGGCGGCACCACCGCCGCACTTATTTCTTCCTAATAACACCAGTGTTAAGCGCTGCTGTCCTCTGGTTTGAAGGGTGTGGTAAGGGATATAAACTTAACGACGCATTCCAACTTAGTCCTCAGGGGTAGCAACGCATCTGTGGTCGACTTCAGTAGGGTTTTTGGTCTTATTTGTGGTGGATCACAAATGTCCATAGGCGGCAGTTGCCACTTACCATCAGGTGGACTGTATGCTCGTTTGCTACTCCAGCAATATAAAAAAATGTACATTTCTTTGTAATTTTTCTGGAAGTGTGTGTTTTTATTTCTACTCAGTTTAGAATCCGTTTGACAAAGGGATTATCGAATATAATTAAAATCGGGTCAATAATTTCCAGGTCGACCTGTCCAGACAAACAGAGACAGACGTACACACAGACATATTTGTCATTCGTAGCTATCTAAGGACATCTCTCCATGGACAGTTTTAGATTAGCTCGGTATCTCTAATCACTTCAATGAGGATAGAGGAACTTGGTACTTTTTATAGTACAGTGTGGCCACTGCTACCCATGGACACCTATATTCAACCCCTGATAAGATTAGACTACTATCAAAGGTCGACCACAGATGCGTTACTACCGCTGAAGATAAAGTTATAACGCCTCAGATATCCTTCAAATCAGATTACAGTAGCGCTTAATACTGTTGTTATTAGGCTGAAACAGGTGTGGCGGTGCTGCCATCAGAGGCGAACCAGAAAAGATTTTACCACCTTGAACTCCTTATATGTATAAGAATAAATTAGGTGTGACGTGAGTGCCACTGACGCCGAAAAACAAAGACTTTTACCATTCCAAAATGCCACTTGAATTAGAATATGAATCGCACCATTAAAAGCGGAGAAGAATGGAAACGCACTTTTTCTTGCGCCGTATGCACTAATAATGACACCGGAACACGCTAATTACCGCGCTCGGCGGCCCTTGTAACATTGTGCTTAGTTGGATGACTAAATGTGCCAACTTAGTCTTTATTAGAAATGACACACCTGTGATTTCAAACTAATGAAGATGAAGAACAAAACGGTATTTAGGAGGGCGCTTTAAAATAGTTTTATTTTA
>DWRA01003912.1:0-11448 GCA_018250295.1 Spathilepia clonius | reverse complement strand
CAACTTTGTCGAGTTTTAGAAGTCATGAACTACTATATGGTCACTGCCGCACATGAATATGTGCAATGAACCAAAATAGATTTTTGCAATTTTTGTCTTAGCGAACGGTCTTGACAATTGAATACGTTGGAGCAACGTGGTGGAGTATACTTTTGTCCTTTTCTTAGTTGGAAGCCAGTTTTATTTTGTAAATTTAATAGTTTATGGTCAAAATTAATGTTCAATTTACGACAACAATGTTTCCATAGTTTTTCCGTGGAGAATGGCCGATGCCGTGGAGCAAGTTGGTTGCGGCAGCCAAAGCTTGGTCGGGCATCGACGGCGCTAAAGTACACATCAACAAACGGACCGACATGCGAAATGCGAAGACACACGGCAAGACGAATAAACAACTCATGGATTTGTACAACATGTTCAAAACTGGCTCTGAGGGACTTTTGTGAGATGTTATTACAATGGTAATATGAAGTAATGGCATAGACGCCTGATGCAAATATATTCCTGAAATGTATGAGTAAAACTTTACTTTAAACTCATATTGTAAATATGAAATTCAAAATCTTGGGAATAGGAGCATGAAAAATTGGTATGGGCTTTTACTACAAAAATAATTTATTAATCGCGTTTATGAGCCTCTACGATATTTATGTCGATTTTGACTTTCAAAAAAATTCGTAGTATGAGTATTAGAAGTCTATTTGGTTTCTAAAGAACATATGCAATTTTCGTCTTATACATATAAAATTCAAGCGATTTTTAATTTTTAAAATGCTACCAACTAATATTAACACTCCATTAATACATGTAGGCTGCAAAAAATGTGAAAAAATATATTGGAAGAAGCTTCTAGAATTAGTATTTTTTATTAAATTACTTTGTTGGGCACAAAAATATAGTAAGAATTAATTCATGCTACCATAATGCAATGAAAATAAAACAGTCAAAATTTATCAAAAAAAAATTACAGCAAATTAACACTTTTATTTAACAATTTTGTATTTTTTGCAAAGAAACTCTTGCCCAAATTGTAAACTTAATCACAGTAACAAATAAAATATTGAACAATGTTAGTTGTGTTTTTTTATTTAATTGCATATACAAGTGGTACTGCTCGTCATAGCGGTCCATCACCCAATTTATGACCAGAGAAATACCCCATTATGAATTATCATTTTGATTTTAGCCTCATTTTGTGTACCTGTCTGAGAATTGTATTATGAAGCTCTGGGCATAATTTACGTATTCAGAAGTATACCATAGATGTATCCATAAATACAGCTTAAAAAGTATGCACCGAATTATTTTTGGTCCTAATATCTAACTGAAGACGTCAAATGGATTTATATTTAAACGCGTAAGGAACTTCTAATCCAAGTTTGAAGTTAAAATAGGAAACATTAACTTTCCAAGATTCGATTGTCAAAGAAGTTTTACAATAGAATTTATAAGTTCCTTCATAGATATTGACGGTCCGACGGAGACTCGTAACTTCTCGCCGTAACTCACTCATATCGCTACGAGATTGTAAAATAAATTTCCAGAAGTTCTCTAAACAGTTTCTCCGTTCTTGGAATATTGATGTCGACTTTCTTCACTACTTCATTGTTATATTTAGTACGTCGGGAGTAAAATAAGTATGTAGAGAATTTGAAAATGAATCGGAGGAGTTGTTTGAATGTATATTATTGGCTTTTTCTTACCATTTTTGAGGGTGTTACAACCTTTTGTGGTTCGACTTCGGAAGCACAACTGACAAAATTATTTTACTTTATAACTGTAATAGAATCTTTTCCAAGTACTATCAGTTATACAATTTAGGTACTATCAAATAGACTGCTTGTTCATTTGCTAGTTTTTTGCATGCATGATAAGGCATAGAGATAAAAAATGCATAATAGGGGAAATTCACTTGGAGATGAGTGATCAATAAAACTACAACAACTTTAAATAGCTGTAAATAGAATGGAAGACCTGAGTTCCACACACATAAGCATACTGTCCATAAGCTCCCTGCGGACTACGTCTTGCGTCCTGTCTCTCTCTCAGCACTTAACACTGCTATTATGAAACTCCTATACGGTAAATTTTCTTTCTTTCTTATTTTATTAAACATCATTTACCTAAGTTTCCTTCATAAGGAACGTCGAATAACGGACACTTACCTAATAATCGATTTTAACACAATATCAGTTATCCTATTACACACTATCACTATTCGATTATCAAATTGTAACTCTGATACACTTAAGCAATGAAACATGAACAATGTTTTCCAATTTCCCTCGGGGACCGAATATTACTGCGAAATGTTCCCCAAAGTTAGTGCGAATACATAAATTAGGTATCTATCGTTGCACACTAGTTCTCCAGTAACTTGTAATGTATTTTCTTGTTGTAACTAGGTTATCAAATACCCTTTCGGTGTCTACTAATCTGTTGTTTATAAGGTACAATACGACAAACTTACGAAATATATTATTAATTTTTATTATTATTGCCACTTTTTTAGGAACTGTACGGTCCTAATGCGCGTGTATTTATTACTTAGTATCAGATTAATTATACACTTAATAAAGTTGTAAAAATCTAGCATACAGCAACAAAATATATCAAAAAACTTTCTTACCAGTTTCACGGCGAAAGAAATGGCTCTTTAAACTCCTTTAAAGACGTTAAGTTATTACTGTTAGAAAATCCGCGACTTTGTAAGATGCTGCATACTTTTATGGAGGCGTGGCATCCAATTTCCTCACAGTAGTAGGTCTTTGTAATCTTCGTTTCACTTCCGAAGTTACTGCGATCATAAATTTTCAATCTGTACAGCAGTTTTCTTGTGTGAATAGCTCCTAACTTGCTATAAGCATAACACGTTGTTAGTGCATGAATATAGTTTCCAACGACCTGATAGTAAAGACAACGATAAATCGATTTGGATTTTATATATCAATTGCACTTCATTGCTATATAGCGCACTGGATTGCTATGGAGAGGTTTCAAGGTTAAATCTGGTTGATTTAATTTTGGAGCGACTAGTACTTAAGTTTGTGGCACCAAAATGTAAAAACTAATCTTAACCTTATTAAAAAGAGCTACTCACGAGTAAACCTTAGCAGAACTATTTTTAGTTCTACTACTTGGCAGGCATGTCTTTATGTACTTAAGAGGTAAAAGCCTGAAGCATATTTCACCATGCTGCTCCAACGCGGAACTAAATTGTGTTATTCTTAGCACAATTTAGTTCCGCACACAATAGGCACAATTTTTATCCCAAAATTTCATCTAAACTCCAAACAGTAATATCGTTAAGAAGTGCAACCACGCGTGAAACTTCGTAGTGAATACGCAGAATAGAAGCATAATTTCCAATTTCCTACTAGTTCCAAGACTACAATCTTCGATCCGCCCTGGAAGTAACTGCGAACATAAATTCTATATCCGTGCAGCAGAATTCCGGGGCCTTTGTGAGCTCCTTAACTTCCACTGAACGTAAATGTTTGTAGGTAAATGGAGTTACGTTCACAATCTTTATAGGTCATGTATTTATCTACAAATGTCTGTGTATCTTTATTTTAAATTCACTCCAGTTTCGAGTGTTGTTGTAAAAATCCTATTGGAATTTAATGATATGTCCATAGTAGTAAAGGATGTTGAGAAACCTGGATTTTGTCATCTACGGGTCTACGACATCTACGGCAACGGAGACTGTCGTATTATTCTACATAGTAAAATGCAAACGTCATTATCAAAGGTGTTATTACATAAAAAGCGATAAAAACCATCGCTTACTATTAATCTTTGATTGTTTTGTATCTATTCTGTATCTACTCTTCATCTGAGGGTTCAAGTCAGGGCAACCTAAATCTAAAATCAAACAGGAGTAAATTTAAATCAAATTTGGTTTTGAAGCGCAACAGTATGCATAACAATCGAATGGAACCAAGTCCTACTACGTTGTGAATAAACAATCTTAGCCATACCTACCCGCACTTGATCAGACCTACTCTTTGTTCACACTACATGATTCACTCCAAACTCGAATTTCGAAATCACTATTATTGATATAATTTGGTTAATCGGTTACACGTATGGTCTAAATTTCTTAAATATTGTTTTTCATTTAGAGCAGGAACTTCTTCATGCGTCTGTTCGTACTGAAACTGGACAATTTCATACTAGAGGCTTTCTGTAGCAAACTTTTCCATGGATAACTATATTGTAATAAATAAGATTAAAGCCTAGTTGTAGCTTATTTACTTAATACTGGACAATAATTCCAATCGTTACTTTAATGTATTTAGAGCTAACTACGTACTACGCCATCTAAAGATAAAACTTAATTGGCAACTTGTAGAATAACCTACCTACCTACTTCTGTGGTCTACAATTCAATTATGTTTTTTCTTTTATGATTTCCTTCTGTTATTGTTGAGAACTAAACATTACTATTTGCCCAAACGCCCTTAAAATAGTGATATGTTTATGGCAACTGAAAGTACGGAAACACACCCAATACTCAAATAAATTGTCAACGGCTACAAAGTTTGAGTATTGTTTCTACATGTGCAGAATATCGAAAAGTAAATAAATTAGGTAAGTATAAATGCAGATTTGTGTTCAGATTCAATAAGATTAGGATTTAAGACATAAATCAAATGTTTATTTGCACAAGCGCAGCAGAATGCATAACAATCGTATCACGTCCTACCTCGTTGTGAATAAACAATCCTGGACCAACTTTGCAGATCGGAGTTACTCTTTGCTCAAAACTGACTTAATTTCAATCGTAACTCGAAGATGTTATTGAGACAATTATTAAACTCTGAATTGCAAGTTTTGAATGTGAAATGTGGTTTTGTGCTTATTCAATTCAATATTATTAAGGTATGTATATCTTAGCATTTAGAATGGTTTTGTAAATATAATGTTGATCAATAATTTTACTCATATATCCCTTACTAGAATTTTCTATGTGCCCAATTTGGGTATGAATTTAAACCTTTAGTGTATATCAAAGTAATTTGTTGATTTATAATAGTGATAAAATATTCTTAATTCGTTTAGAAATTAGGGGGTAATAAGTTATTTATTTAAATATTGTATAATAATGGTCATACAGCATCTTTCTACTATAACCGAAAAAAATGCTTTTTGTATTAATAAGTATCAATGATGTACACTATGCAATCTTTCGAGATATGATCGAGAATAGACAGTACTGGCTAGTGTTACTGCATTCTCAATTTACGTCTAACATGTCGAATACACTATTGTGTGCCGAGAGAACGAGATAGCGATACAGTTTGCATAACGTGTTTGCACTTGACAACCGACTGCGTCTCGATTTGAAGGTAAATCTAGGTGGTCTGGTGGTTTCAGTTCAGACATTGTTTTGCTAGGTACTTAAAATAGTGATAGTGGTTAACGGCGGAATAACTTGTACTTGTACAGCGTTTGCCCATTACACTCTGTAATGAATATGATTAACTTAAATGAATAGGCTCTGTTCGCGTTATACATTATCATTATTTAAGTAGGAGCTTTTAAACCTTATAAAAAATTGGCTCGGTTTCCTTGGATGTTATCTATTTGTATGCGGAAGTCGCGCTAAAATCGTCTTCGGAAGCAAAGAATACCCAGTACAAAAGGAGTCCAAAAAGGAGAAAATATTATAACCTTAAACATTAAGGAGAACTTAAAAATGGAAATTTTACCAGACATCTAACACAAATTTCAATTTTAGACATTAAGTTTTGTAATTATAGATAATACTTTGGATGAAGAAAAGTGACCCCAAACGTTTGTCATAAAAACTTGAATTGTTTAAGGCTTTTGCTGACCAATGAGTTCTGGATAAAAAGCTGTTCAGATACGCGTGCACTAGCGTGCGGTTACAGGAAAATAACAAAATTTAAGTCTGCAGTAACTTGAGAACAATTTGTAGTAAAATTGTAACCCAGCTCTGATTCATTCTAAATTATTATTTGTGGTATTTATATGCCGATTAACGCATGTAATGCAAATACTAATAGATAAAGCGTAACGTGGATATTAGTATGTTATCTTAAATGTATTATGGGAAGTTTTCTCGCCGAAAAACAAATAAAATCAATGAAAATCCCCCACATTTTATCAATTTATATATGCAGATTAGTACGTTGATTTTCAAACAATTATGAAACAAATAGATTTTCATTCCCAGAAAGCAAAGATTTTCTAACTAGTCCCAGATAAGAAGTTGTTCAGATAACTGGTGCGCTAGCGTTTGGGTAATAGTAGATAACGAATTTACGTCCGCAGTAACTTGGGGAACAAATCGCAGTAAGATTATTACCTCGAACTGTGGGAAATTGGAAATTATTGTTTATGGAAATACTATGTTCAGAATATAATTATGACACAATTGCCAGTAATTAAATATGAGTAGCATTTTAGTATATAAATTGATTATATTAAAGACAAAAAATATTTTTTTTATGTTCTATTGCCTTTCAAATTATTATGTTTAAAATACTGTAATATGTTTAAATGACTGACAAATACACAAATATATTAATTTAGTCACAACCTATATAGCCCGTCTTGGGCATATATTGTTAGTAACGCATTCTTAGTGCTTATCTACATAAGAAACTTCTGTGCTATATTTCATAATTTGCGTTGTCTGTCAATCAGTATAAGAGATTTATATCTACAAATGATAATTGGTACATCCGAACAAACATGTTACCATTCTCAGATTTTTTTTCGCAAAGATTTCCTTACTAAAACTAGATAAGGGGTAGTTCAAATACCTGGAATATTAGCGTGCGGGCACTGGTAGATAACGAATTTACGTTCCTAGTAACTTGGGGAACAATTCGCAGTAAGATTGTTACCTCGGACTTGAGGGAAATTGGAAATCATTGTTTATGGCATTGAGATACTCGAAAATGTGCGCGAGCTCTTGCATTAATAATTAATAGTACGATTAGTGTATATCAAGTGCACTTATTGATTTTAACTAGATAGTAAGTTTTAATGTACATAACTGAATAACTCTTGCCGAGAGTAATAATTTCACACCAAGCTGTTCAATTGAATTTATAAATGAAATAAGACTACCATCACCCATGGAACAAAAGTCGATAAACTCTGTCGCAAAGCGTACTTGGAATCGCCTAAAGGGCAAATCGCCGCTCATTGGTATTGTAGCACACCCTAATTTCATCAACGAGTATCTTATTGTTGTAAGAGACATGAACTGTCAACATAAGGCTTAGTGAGTGCATTGAGTAACTTGAAAATTTCTGCTTCCTAGAATTTGTCAAATTTGAACCTTTGGTAGACGAAAATTGGATAGGCTAAAAATTATTAATAAGAGTTTATCACACACAGTTAAGATCTGTTGTTATGTTGCAGTCCAACATGGTATCTCCGAAAATAACTTTCCTTTACTTAGTTTCATCAATTTTTTTTTTTATTAGGTCAAGTTAATTATTTATCACTTGCCATAACGGCGAAGGAAAAAATCGTGAGGAATCCTACACACCTGAGAGCTCATTAAAAAAGGTCTCCAAAGTGAGTGAAGGTTACCAATACGCACTTGTCCAGTGTGATGGACCATGGCGTAACCCCTCTTACCTTGAGAGAAGACCCGTGCTCAGCAATGGGACATTAATGTGTTGATGACGAATAGGTCAACAATTATTATAGTTATTAGGTATTATAGTTATTGTCCGAGCCAAATCGTTACCCTTTTGTTGCGATGTAAACTGCCATCCGCTCACTGATTGCACTGAGACAACTTCGTCAACTACTGCTTTGTGACATTGTCTTGAATAGTTCCACGAATTAATAGTCCAGGGATGATTGTAGTACGACTTAGCAATTATTGCATTCGTCAATACTAGCTAACAAGTTCTGCAAGTAAAGACGATTTTATAGTAGGAACGAAGTATAAAATAGTGTAAATTTTACGTTACTTTTAAACTTACTAAATATAAATATTTTGACTATCTTAGCTCCTGGATTAGTCTCTAACTAGGCAGACATCAAATTGATGGTTTAGTTTATGTGCCTGTCTTTCCCCGTCTGTGTGTTCCCTCGTATCCCTTGCTTGTTGTTGCCTAATATACGTAGTTGTGGGTGGTAAGAGTGGAAGATTGTACTGCCCAGCTAAAGATGAATGTGTCGTGAACGTAGTTACTCACCTAAATAAAGTCCGACAGAGGCACTACGTTTGATGATTTCTGGCTGTGTTCCGATGGAGATACCGAAGTCCTCCACGTTGCAGTAAGAAAATCACCAAGGGAGGTTAGTTGAGAACTGAGAAGTTACGTACTCCCTGTCGATACCACAGCATCAAGTACGTCCCATACGATTATTCGACGTGTATATTTTTATGTTGAATAAAATAATATTTCCAAATATCCATTTAAACTGGCCTCACCGTGTATTGTTACAGGGTGTATCAGTACACGCTCCAGCGGCTTTAAAACCAATACACTGCAATCTTTTTTATACTCTGTTGCGTTTGTCTGGCGGCGCAATATTTGCGAATAACCATAGCTTTTGGATGTAACATTGCTTGAGGTTATTGCAGTTTGAACATAACTGGAATGTGGTTGGAAATATCGTAGGTATTTTTTATTCTACGCTACCAAGCGCGTTCGTCCTAAAGCGCTGCTATTTCAATTTTTACGCACCTTTGATATATTTGGGTTAAAAAGCGTGTATCACTACTATAAAACGTAGTTTTTGCAAAAATATCTGTTGAAATCAGTTGTTTTTTGAGGATTAAATTGAGCGGATTTTTATATATTATCTTGTAAAGATATGTGTCAGTCAGATTTTCATTTATTAATAAATTTACGGCTAATGTATAAGTAGAAATGCAGTTATTTGTTTTTCGTTCGATTCCCGGCCTGGCGACATTGTGTACTAAGATTTCTGTACGGGGATGCTTTTGCCAATGGCACCCATAATAGTGAATCATATAAAACATTATCTTTAGTTTATTTACAAACATGTAGAAGTTCATAACCATACTACACTAACTTGAGCTAAATAGGTTTCGTACCGCGAACAACTAGGGTACACCATTAATAGTAGAGGAGTGGTCCCGAACTAGAAGTTGTGATATAAATTAAAATTTAATTTGTGACTGAGTTAAATAAAGCTGGAAATTTAGGTCACTGAATAACTTCTACTTTATTAACTGTGTTGTCTCTCTTTTTCGTGCATGTTATTATGCGACTAAGGACTAAAACACACGATAAGGATAAATCGTAGTACGTTGCGACGTTATGTGCCGTTGTGACGTGACGTCGTGGAAATCTGTGACGTGCATCATAAAAATATTGACGTCGTGAAAACTATTGACGCAAAGTTGCGCTAGTTTCTTACTAAGGGGATTTCGGTCATGACTAATGGAAATGATTTTAAGATAAAAAAAACAGGTTCCAGTCTACCTGTTAGTAAGAGTAACTTCGTATAGAATAGGGACTCTAAGTGAACCCTTTATTGGTTTTCCCTGATTACAGACGCGTTGCACACTTCTAAGAACCAAGATGGTCACCACTTGTGGTAACTCGAATTCACTAAAATCTAAACATTACATTAGATTTCCATTCCGTATTAGATATGGGTTATCTAGAAAGTGTCGTGAGTATTTATATAATCATTATAACCAAAAATTTGAACGAAAATTAATTAACCTATTAATGTCCGCATGTTGTTAAAAATAGAGTAGAAAATAGCTATACGAAGGTACAACAATAACTACATATATAGTTTAATAAACTGTAAATGACTAGAAATATTAGAGCGAAAATTCACGGAACGGTTTTCAGCCGTCTCCATAGACATGAAATAACTATTTTATTTAAAAACTCAAGTTACCGCAGATTTGTGCGATTACGTAGCCACCACGGGTACGGAGGCGCCTGTAGGCACGGTAGAATACGATTGCAATTTCGATAAAAACAGATTGATGTAGGTTGCCCACCTTTGCACTGGAAATACCAGGCAACAACCGTACACTGTGGCTATAGTTGCGCCATGAAAACGGGACCTATCTTCTACATTTTTAGGTGGTATGCGTTTCCGTATTTTTTTTTATTTTATGGAGTAGCAGAGCAGTCCACTTGATGGTAAGTGGCATCTGCCGCCCAAGGACATTTGTGATCCACCCCAGATAAGACTAGAGTCCGACCTGAAGTCGACCACAGACGCAAAGACTAAGTTGGAATGCCTCCGATAAGTAAGTCTCCCTTACTAAACACTTCAAATCAGACGACAGCAGCGCTTAACACTACCGTTATTAAGCAGAAATAGGTCTAGCGGTGGTGCCGTCAGAGTCGAACCACAAAGAGTTCAACCACTACCGTATCCATGCAAGGACGTGCCTAGTAACCGCTCCGTGGGTTCTAAGCCTTAAAAGTAGTGCAGTAGAGCAGTATGCTTACTAAGTTTTGATTTATGTTATGACTAAGCTGCAACCTGTCTTGGAAGAGAGAAATTATTCTTTTATTAGTTCTGCATTTAAAGTTCTTTACTAAGAACTCATAAAAGAATAATTTATTTCTAGACGCGAGGTAAATCGCTTCTAGAGCAAAGTTTTTATAGTTAAATGTAGATGTTTTTAACAAGATAATGTTATGTTTTAATTAGAAAAGTAAAGTAAAACCGAGTGAATAGTTCACTTGAAGGTAGTTAATACCTCTCGGAGACATCTATTATCGACCTCAAATAGGACGTACCTGAAGTTAGCTATATATGCTTCGCTGAGAACTAAGCTGGAACGTGTAAAATCTACCTTACTATTGTTGTTAAACTAGAACACAACGATACATACGCTAATAGATGATAAAATCAAAGGTAACATTTGTCCTTTGGAGAACGAAAAACACTTGGCCAAGTGTCCAAACAAGTTCTACAAGAACATGCTTGGACAATTGTTTTGAAAGAAATAAACGCATATAAATAAGCAATAGATAATATTATTTTTATAAAGATTTGTATTCGCGTATTATCTAGGCCTCCAGTGACCAAAAAGCTGGAGCTTACCTCGGCCGACAAATAAGTTTGGCAATATAGCCAGGTAACGCTGCCAGTGTCTTGGGTACACTTCCGCGGGGCAGCGATCTGGCAAACTTATTTTATTATAGTATTAGTTTATTATTAGTTAGTTATATATTTACTTAGTTTAATAAACACTACTTATTTTTTAATACGCAATAAATCACTCAAGAATTGGCTGCACTCTGCTGAATACCCCTAACACTTTTAAACTTGGTTACGACTGCATATCCAAGTTTACGAAAAATATAGACAACAGCTAATTTCCTCTAAAATAAAGAAACCCAAGTAAAGGTTTGTAAAGGTAGAACCCTTTGTAGTTCGACTCGGGCGACACCACCGCCACACTTATTTTTGCCTAATAACAGCAGTGTTATGAGCTGCTGTCTT